>PVIC010000228.1:25082-145243 GCA_004025085.1 Thryonomys swinderianus
GAGACCCTGTCTCAAAAAGCAAAAAAAAAAAAAGTCTTGGCTGATTTAATCCCTCTGGTTGCATTAAGAGGTACAAACTATAGGATAAGGGAGGGGATGTTCGCCCTCATCTGGCTACCTGTGACAGAAGGAGCGGGAAGGGGCAATTGGTCCCGGACTCTTGTCTGCAGATTTCTGAAGCCAGGTGCTCTGGCGACCAGTGCTGGGATCACAGGAGGCCAGCTTGGAGGTAACACATGGCAGAATGTGATTGGGTTGGGGAGAGGAAGGCTCTCTCAGATGAGTACCAACCAGGAGCAGGGCCCAGTCCTGCTGCCGAGTCTTCATGTGAGCTGGACCAGTCCCTTGGGCCTCAGTCTCCCCAAATGGATTAGCAAGGTCTAGGACCAACCTCGTGATTCCCGTTCAGGGACTCGAACCATGGCTGCAGTGACGTGGAAACTTAATTCTTCACTGTATTTAACTTCAATTTAAAATTAAATTGGAAAGTTCATACTGAATCCGATTACTGGCAGATACTTTTAAGTGTACATATCAAACAGTTTGGGTTTATGAACCTATTTCTTCAACTGTACATTTTTTTTTTTTTTGAGACAGGGTCTCGCTTTGTAGTTCAGGCTGGCCCTGAGCTCACTATGGTGCCCAGGCAAGCCGCCGCGAACTCAGCAATCCTCCTGTCTCTGCCTCCCGAGTGCTGGGATTACAGGCGTGAGCCACCATGCCCTGCATTGTGGTATGCGGTGTTGATTGTTGGTGGGTGTGAGTCTCCACGCCCAGCATTGTATGTGGGTTACTGGGGATCGAACTCAGGACCTTGCGCTTGTGAGGCAGGCACCAGAACCACTGAGCTAACCCTCCGGCCCTTCAACTGTACATTTTGTGAAGTCTGAATACAAAGCAAGTCTTTCCAGTGAAAATTTATATCTGAATTCAGATGTGCTGGGAGCATAAACGACACATCAGGTTTAAAAGTTTTAATAGAGAAAAGAGAATGAAGCTAGGTGTGGTTGTGCGCCCCTGTAATTCCAGCATTCAGGAGGCTGAGGCAGAAGGATCCCTGTGAGTTCAAGACCAGCCTGAACTACATAGTGGAGCCCTGTCCTTAAAAAAAAAAAGAAAACCAAACAGTCTCAAAGAAAATACAATGGAAAAGATCCAATTTATGATTTTTAATATTGATTATGTTAAAATATTCTGTATCTACTGGGCTAAATAAAATACTGGGCTTGTTAAAATTAATCTCACCCATTTCTTTGTACGTTTTTAAAATGTGGCTACTAGAAAACTTAAAATTAAACATGTGGTTCGTATTGTTTTCCCTGGCTAGCACTGAACTAAGTGACCTTGACATCTCTCGATGAGACCATCATAAAATACCAACAACCACCATGGCCTTCACCGCGGGCCACACACTGGGCCCGCACACCAAGCAGACCCTCACTGCTTTCTCCCCGGGGCTGGGAGAAAGGCGCCATCTGTCTGTCCTGCTGCAGAGCCAAAGACTAGGCTCAGTGTTGCCGTCCACGGCCACCCAGCCAGGCTAGAGGGGAAGCCTGGAGGACCTGCACGCCAGGCGCA
Source organism: Thryonomys swinderianus (assembly GCA_004025085.1). Lineage (NCBI taxonomy): Eukaryota > Metazoa > Chordata > Mammalia > Rodentia > Thryonomyidae > Thryonomys > Thryonomys swinderianus. Next base: position 26,661 of record PVIC010000228.1, read on the forward strand.
TGACCCCTGTGGATGGATTTGCCAGTGGACTGGGGCAACACAGGGGCTGACAGACCCAGAACGGGCACCACTATTTCCCATGGCTCTCCAAGAAGGGGGCCCTGAGGACCGTGGGGGAGCACTCGGGGAAGGCAGGGGCTCGGACAGAGGCTGGCGGGATACAGCCACGGGTCCACAGTGACAGTGCCTGGCACAGCAGAGGGCACTCGCTCCCAAGGGGCTCCAGTGTTTCTGGACAAGACCATGTAGGGTGGGGATGGTGAACCTTTCAGAGCTTTCAGTGATCACAGCAGACAGCTGTGGCACACGTGCCACAGGTTCGCCACCCCTGACCTAAGGGCCCAGGGTGGTGTTGCTGGCCACATGGTGTTGTGTATGCTCCAAGGTGGCTTCTATCTTTAAATTCTATCTTTAAATACTCAACAGTTTTCCCGACAAGCACTGGAAGGTCTTTGTCCTACAGCCCCGCTGCCAGCGAGACTCAGATCCAAGGCCCTTTCTCCAACACTGGCAGGGCCGCCCCAGACACCCTCTCCCGTCCTGGCAGATGAGAACCACGAGTGACAGCACTATGCCAACATCACCACCACCGCAGCTACCACCAAGACCACCACTGTCACCAGCACTACACCACCACTGTCACTACACCACTACCAATTCTCACTGTCCCTCTCCAAACTCATAAAGACAATCTTTTATATTTCAACTGCATTTTATAAATTGCTTTCCTATTTATTTTGTTACAGATGAGAAATCCAGGGCTCAGAGGAACGGTAATTTGACTAACATCACAGAGTACGGGTTGTTCAAATCAGGAACTTGCATCCAACCTTTACACTCTGGTTTCAAAGATATTTCTGCCACCGTTACCACCAGTTCGATGGCTGACACTCAGAACTCATTCAAAAGGGACTTTGGAATGTTGGGACTCAAAATGATCTTAGCATACGTTCTTTCATTACACCAAGGTCGAGATCAGAGAGGGCGAGAGGCAGTGAAAAGTCACACAGCAAGTCACTGACGCAGAACTGGGGTCAGGCCCCTCCTGCTAAACTCCCCCTGGCCCGCTTCCCTGCGGCTGAGTCAAGCCTGGGGAAGCCTGCAGCAAGGCAAGTCTGACAAGCCCCGGGTTCCTCGCTGGCTCGTGGTGAGTTCATCCTGTCACAGCTGTGGAGGCGATTAGCCCTTCAGTTCTATTTTTAGGAAACAAACATTTTCCCACAACCGATTTGTTGCAGGCTAATTTGGATCCACCCCAGGTTAGTCGTCTGTACACTGGAAGAGCGAAAGGAGCGGGCCCGGAGGGAAGTGGGTACTGAGCCAGGTCACAGACGCGGATCTGTCTGCTCGGGGCAGGAAGAGGGAGAACCCACAGCCGAGGCTAGGCCCCACCCCACCCCACCCCTGCAGGACGCTGCGGCCTGTGACCGGAGGCTTGGCTGCCCGGCGCCTGGTCCTCCACTCCCGGCTCGCGCGCATCTTGCTCCAAAGTCAGAACCTCCCCGGAGCCCCCTGCCCAGTCGGGCTCCAGCATCAGTCAAGTACTAGAAACGGCCAAAGCAGGCCTGGGTCGCAGCTGGGTCGGAGCAGAGAGCAGCACGTGCCGACTCAAGCAGGCCCGAGTTCAAGGCCAGTATCACCCCGGGGCTCAGGGCCCAGCGGGGCCGGGACCGCTTCCTAGGCTGGGAGACGGCTCTGGGGAGAGCTGGAGGCCAAGCGAGTGAAGCGGGTGACAGGGAGGAAGAAGGCTTCGCAGCATGTGCAAAGGCCGGGATGGGCAAGGCTGTCCGAGGACTTGGGAACAGCTATGTGTAGGGGGTGGGGCCGGGTGACCGAGCAGGGCAGGGGCAGCGTGGCGCTGGGGAAAACCCACCACGTTTTGGTGGCTGCTGTAAAGAGATGCCGCCTCGAGTGTCCCTCCGACCCCAGGAGCCCCGGGGCCTCCACAGCAGTACTCACCCGGACGCCGGTGACACCAGGGGGCCCAGGCAGCCCCTCCTCGCCCTTCAGCCCTTCCTGGCCTTTCTCACCGCGTTCACCGTCTGGCCCCGGGTCCCCCCGGTCCCCCTGTGTGAGGAGAGGGGGTAGAGCAGACAAGTCACCGGGTGACAAGCACCCCAGGCCCCAGGGCCAGCAGCGTCCACAGCCACCCACAGTGGGTTCAGACAGCTCTCCGAGCCGCCCGCGAAACACCACAGCCAGGATGACTCCCATCCCTGCCTGAGCTGGGGCGGGCCGGGCTCAGACCAAGGCCGCGGTGCTGCTGCGGGCTCCCCAGGGTTCCCAGGACAGACATGGTTGTTTCCCCAACTTTTGGGTGAGAATCTGAGTGAGCGAGAAGACGTGGCACAGCGAGAGGCAGCTCTGTGCACTTCTCTGAGGTGCTTCTGCAGGGGGCGCTTGCAAGACCCCAGTCACGGTAACTCTGCGGGGCCAAGGCTAGGCCAGGCTGCGACACCACATCCCGCCAGAGCAGACGCTTTGTAGGCCTTGCAGCTGGTTAGCGGGAAACTGGGGCACAAAGGCCTATTGCACTGCAGCGCGCAGCGCCCCCTTCTGCTGCCCTAATCCCCATACCCGGTGACCTAGAAGTCCTGAGGCCACCTGCCTTGCATGGCCACCACCCCTCACCATGGGGCGAGCAGATGGCACCAACATCAGTACAGCACCCGAAGGCAGTGGCCATCAGAAGGCCATCTCCTGCCAGCTGGGAGGCCTGGAGGCCTCAGGCAAGTCTGCTCCTGGCTCAGCAGTGACAGGTCAGCAGGCCCTAAGAGGGGCTGGGCAGGGAGGCACATGAATGAGGAAGGGATGGATCATGGCGGCGGGCTGGGTAAAGCTGGTGGCTTTGCCCGTTGTTTCTCAGTACTGCATTCGCAGAGGACCTAGATAACTCCTGTGCAGAGGGCCAGAGCAGGCGGCTGGGGCTGGGCTGCCCGAAGAGGCTACAGAATGAGGCTGCTGTGAGCTCAGCCCCACGCCCAGGGCAGGGGGCAGCGGGGCAATGGCCGGCACAGTGCGGCTCAGCCTGCGGACGAGGTCACACAGCCGTGTGCCCGGCAGGTGCAGAGCAGGTCTGGTGCCAGGTGGGCTTACAGACACTGCACTGGGGTCCTGTCCTGATCCTCCAGGATGCGAGAAGGTGACGGCTCACAGTGCCCCTGGCTCTGAGCCTGATAAAAATAAAGTGCTCAGGGACAGCCCTTAACCAAAGGAAGCCGACGATTTAAGAAAGGGCAGGCAGGAAGGCAAGAGGCTGGAGGCAGGCAGGCAGCAGCGGCAGGCAGCAGCAGGTGCTGGACACTGCTGACCCTAGCCTGCCCTCTCTGGGAGTGGAGAGGGACCAGAGCCCCATGGGAGGCAGTGCTGGCGGGAGGTGCTTAGGTCCTACAAAGTCCTCCTGGAAGGACACTTACCTTCAGGCCGTCGGGCCCTGGAGGACCGCTGTCTCCCTCCAGGCCTGGCTCCCCCTGGACAGAGTGAGGAAGGGCAAGAAGACATTACCGGGGCGCGGCTGTGTGCTCTCCCTCCCTCCTCATCCTGCAGCAGGACGCCTCCCAGATCCCCAGGCCTGGGGCCCACGGGCTTGGCCCACTGCAGGCACAGGGCAGCCAGGCTGAATGAGTGAATGAGCAGAAGGCTAAGGCCTCACCCTCGGCCCCACAGGAAGTGACACACAGACCTGCGTGCCCCAGGCTGCCCTGTGTGCTGGGAAACAGTGGGGCCGACTGGTTAAGTGCCAGTTTTTGCTTCAGCAGATCTCAGCACCACCATGGCTTTCCACTCACTGGCTGTCTGAACGCAGAACACTACTCAGTCCTATGTTGCCAGTTCCTTCATCTGGAGAATGAGGCTGGCACCCCTTTCTTCCAGGCTGCTCTAGGGCCGTGCCAATGCCCCACAATGGAGGCCACTTGATATCTCCTTGTTGGAACTGGAGCAAGGACTCACCACCCTCCTCAAGTGACATGTGTACAAAATCTGCTCCTCTTGCATCCATGGCAGACATCGCTAGTTGATCCACTAGACCATAACTCCGTGAGATAGGCCTGCTACTCACTGCTTGGCTCCTGACATACAGTGGCTACAGTGGTTGACTGCTTGCCCTTCTGTTTCCTATGGGTCCTGATGGAGTTCAGAATTCCTCCTAACACCACCCTTTAAGAAGATTCTTGGTGGATGCCCAGGCTTTTCCCCTTTGCTCTGTCTTAATTCACAGAGCCCCTGCAGACTCTGGGCCGTGGATAGTATGCACACAAAAGAAAATGAGAAGCACAGGGCCTTGAGTCAGAGGCCTGGCAGCCCTGAACGGAGACCCACACTACCTCCTGGTCACTCTCTGGCCACCTTCTCCATCTGCAGGTGCTAAGGACAGTTGCAAGGACCTAATAAACTTGGTGCTGAGCAGAAAGGTGGGCCAGGGGCTTGCAGAGCTTTGCAAGACAAGCTTTGTGGCTTTCTTTAGGCAAGGAGAGGGTAACTGTTCATAGATGAGATTTTGAGAATAACGTGTTTTTCAATTAAAACACTTGGGGATTAAATATATTCAAGGCCCTGGGTTAACCCAGAAAAGAATAATTTCTTGACTGCAGGCCTGCTCAGTGCCTTCTAAATTGGACTGCAAATGAGTAAGAAGGAACCCTGAGCATCAAGCCTGTCCTCGACGTTTTGATTACAGAATGCTTTTCTCACGTTGTGGAACTGCTGGCCACCAAGGGAGACTGGGCCAGGATGTGGAAATTCCTGGTCAATTTCTACAGCTGTCCACACACCCTTGGGGCTTTCCAGGGGGACCACATCTGCTCCAGCTTACCCGCTGCCCGACGAGGCCTTGCTCCCCAGCAGTGCCCAGGGGTCCAAGGTCACCCTAGAAGAAGCCAAAGATAAGCACATGGGGTGGGCAGGGCCAGCTCCAGCCTCGCCACACTTTCTCTTTCCGCTGGCTCTGATTGGGGTAGGGAGGGGCAGCCAGGGAAGGTCCTTCTCAAGGACCAAGAAGAATTGCACAACCCCAGAGTCCCTACTCCAAGTCAGCTCTGGCTTCTCACACATCAGGACAGAAAGATCACCGCCATCACCCTCATCATTGTAACCGTCAACACTGCAGCCATACGCCACCCAGGTCACCATAATTTCATCACTGCCACCACCACCATCTTCACAATCACCATCACACTACTGCTCACGCAGCGTTGTTCCAAGTACTTTTTAAAACGCGCGTGTGACCTTCCTAACACTGGGAAGGACAGTCCTTCTTGTTCCAGAGAGGAAGCTGGAGGCCGAGGGCTCTGCAGGCCACACTATCCTGTGGCTCACGACACACCCCCGGGACCGTAACCCAGGCTCTGGTCCTGCGGCGCCGGGTGCAGGATGATAACTCTGACTGGACACTTTCGTTACTCCCCCTTGAAACTTGGAGAGAACCCAGATGGGGAGGGAGGCTGAGGGACCCCAGCTCCCTGAGGGAGCCTGAAGAGTCTTCTGGGTCTTAGGGTTTCCTGCAGGTGTCTGGGGGGATAGGCAGGGACAGAGCTCTGGTCCCTCGGTCCAGGCTGCACCAACTCACTCCTATCTGTTTGTACATGGGTGGTTTTCTTCACTGGTTTTGAGCAAACGTCTTGGAAGCGAGGTAAGTGTGGCACACTAGGCCTAGAGGGGTGATCTGCGTAACTCACAAGCCCTGTCACTCTCCTGGCCCGGCCTCTGCGTGTCCTGGGTTGCTAGCATGGGTCATCGGCTGGGCCTCATCCAGCAGCCAGCGGGAGGGGCCTCTTGGAACCCAGGATCAGCTGGTACCTGTTTCCTGGCAGGTCACAAGGGCACCAGGGCCAAAGTGCAGATGGTTTCACACAGTCCAGGAGCCACAGCCACCTGGCGTGGAGGCAGGCGGGTGCCACAGAAAACACTGCCTAGCAAGAGTTGGGCTGGGGGCTCTGAGATGGGGGAGGCCCCCCCGTGGCCATACCAGGCCCGGCTCCCCAGCCCAGAGCACAGAGAACCTGCTATCCCAGGCCTGTTTCTCTCCCCGGGGAGGACAGAGCTCCTAGCTGGGAGTTGATCTCAAGAAGTCACTTTGTTGCCTTTCATCCCGCCTCACCTTCATCCCGGCTTCCCCAGGAAGGCCTGGTTCTCCGGCTGCACCCGGTGGCCCCTGGGAGAAAAGAATAGGCTCTGGGTGTCTCCCACAGCAACAGCTGGCCCTGGCTATAAAAGGGGGAAAGGGCCAGACAGGCAAGGGATATGCTCAGGCCGCATAGTACGAGGCCTGAGGAGAGAGCTGCAGTCCGGACACTTGGGGCTGGCACCTGGGGAAGATGGTTGGGCCAGGCTGGTGAGAGCCCAGGACTACCAGTGCCCGTCTAGGCCCTGGCCCCATGCGTGTGGTTGACCTTAGGGGCCGGACGGGCCGGAAAATTCATGATTCAACAAGGATGGGGGAGGTCAGCGGGTGTCCAGGACTGGACAGTTCCAGCTGTCGTTCTGTCATAGATGAGCCAGTGCCGATGAGGGTGGGAGGCTCCTGAATTGTCACCAGGGCTTGGCTGTGGCCTTGCACAATTCCCGGAGCTCACTTTGCTCCTGGAAGTAGCCGGCAGCCTGAGCCCCTCCCGCTCCTTTCTTATTGGCCCTCAGTGGGCCAGGGTCCCCGTCACCGGCACCCTCCCCCACCACGGCACCAGGTCCTTGCCCTGCGGCCCAGCACGGTCCACCTGCTCAGTCAACCTCTGCTCTCCAGTCTGCAGCACGGTGCCAGTGGCCTTGCCCATAACCCTGAGCCGGGATGGGGGAGGGCAGGTCTCGCCCCGAGGAGCAGGACCAACTATGGCAGCAAGGGACACACGGGGACCTCAGCACTCACCTTGGGCCCCATTTCTCCTGGAGGACCAATTGGTCCCTGTGGTCCCTGAGGGCCCTGTAGGACAGACAGACACACAGACAGACATTGGGGGACACTAGCCTGGTCTTCCTGGGGTCTGGCACGGTGGGCAAAGGACCTGTGGACCATGTGGTCCAAGCTCCTAGGGACTCCAGCCCTCCAAGGGGGAACCTGGCGTCTGCTGCTTCTCCTTGCCTGTCTCCTAAGGGTTCCCATTTCCAACCCACTCCTAGTCACCCCCACCCAAACCCAGCAGGGTGTTCCCTGTGCAGGAGGTCCTGCTCTGATCCCTTGCTCCCCGTGCCCTCTGCTTCGCCCACCCCCACCCCCACCCCATCTGCCCCACCCTGTTCCCTTGAGAATCCCCTGCAGACAAGCTGCGCTTTTCTGCCTCTTGGTCAGCATCCCTCTTAAAGCCTCCGCATGGCTCCTCAGCACCTACTCTGTCCCCAGATCTGTCCCTCTGGCGCCTCCCCTGAAGGGCGAGTCCATGGGGTCACCACCTGTTTCTGGCCCTTCAATGGCCCTGTGCCTTTGGCATGAGGCGTGTGCTGTCCCGGGCCACAGAGTGACCTGGTCCTGCCTCGTCTCGGGGATCCAGGCACTGGTAGTTGCTTCTTACCCGCCTGCTTCCCCGCCTCCCTCCCTCTGGCTCTCGGTGCCAAGCGACCTCTAGCTTTTCTCTTATAGTCTCCAAGACAGAATGACAAGGGAAGGGCACGTGTTGCCATTTCACTGGTGAGAAATCAGGCAGGAGGATCCCCCAGCCGCCTGAAACCTGCTTCATCAGGGTGGCAGAGCCCTGGCACTGTCCCTTGCCAACGCCTCTCCTGGTCTGACCACACGGCTCAGCCCAGGGGGTAAACTGTCTCAGTCCAGCCTGCTGGGGGCAGGGAAAGGATGCTTACCGGTTCTCCTGGGAGGCCCTTGGCACCTGGGGGGCCCGAGGGACCTGGGATGCCCTGCAGAGAGAGCCAAGGTGCCCTCAGTCCCTTTCTGGCCTTCTCTGCCCAGCCGCCCCCTGACTGGCAGTGGGAGAAGTGCCTCAGGGCCCTAGCCCCCTCTGTAGCCTTGTGAGGGGTGCTGACCTAGGGTGGAAGCCATACCACAGGGCTTCTGCATAGGGACACGGGGCTTCCACCGGGGGCAGCCTGAGCTACTCCACCCCAGCCCACCTCACAGCCCCACGATGTGACTTGCAGGAACTCATTCTACTTACCACAAAGCCTCGAGGCCCGGCATGGCCTCTCTCGCCAGCTGAGCCCTAGAAGCACATTTGGGGTCATTAGAGGCACACGTCACAAGCAGGGAGTGGGGTGGGGGTGCAGCGGCCTTGCCCCAGGTACCTGCTCTCCAGGTGGGCCTGGTCTGCCCCGAGGTCCTTCAGGGCCCTGCGGAATTGGAGAAGTGAAGCTGGGACAGGGACTGGACAGCTCTGTGCCGGAAGGGACCTCCCCAGGGGACAGGAGAGGGACCCAGGAGACCAGTGCTGTCCTCCATTTCCACTGTGCAGCTGGGAAAACAAAGGCCAGCACAGGGTGGCTGCCCAGTCACGAGGGGCCCAGGGTCAAGAAGCAAGGGCCTCTTCTCACTGAGAGGGGATCAGAGGTATCTTGGGCAGCCTGGGCTCCCAAGGGTTTGAGGGCACAGTGACTCCCCCTCGCTCTCACTGTCCCTCCCTGTGTTCTCTTGCTCAGAGTTTACAGGGGACTGGAGTGTGGCAGGCGAATTCCAAGAATCCACCCTGCAGCCTCTACAGGACTCCCTGCTGTCCCTGAGGGGCCTGGTGCTGGGCTCCTGACCCAGTGGGACTGGGGTGAGATAGGGCAGCTCATGGGGGTTAGTACCTTCTGGCCCTTGGACCCCTGCTCTCCAGTTGGTCCATCTGGTCCTCGGGGACCCTGGAACAGGAAAAAGATTCTGGCACGGCAGACGGCAGGGGTCTCCCTCGGGCTGGGAACCAGGTAGGCGGGGCTGCCCAGAGCCTGGAACCTTTCCCTTCCCACATGCCCCTGCCTGTACACGGCACACCTACAGGCCTGAAACAGACACCCAGGTGGCTCTGCAGAGGACACGGCGCAGCTTCCAGAATGAAGCTGCCAAGTACTAACCCTGTCTAAGGAGATATTGGAGCCAGGGATGCTGGCACATGTCTCTGATCCCCGCAGTCTGGAAGACTGAGGCAGGAGGATCAGAAACGTGATCCCAGCTTGGGCAATTTAGTGATTTCGCAAGACCCTGTCTTAAAAAGTACAACAAACCCAAAAGCCAACCAACCAAATAGATAGATAAACCTATACATAGAGTCCACACACACAAAAAAAGAAAAATAGTATGTGTGTGTGTATACACGCGTGCACACACCCACACACACATATATATTTCTTTTTTTTTTTTTAACAGGTAGTGTCAGCCTCCTACGGGGACCTAGAGGACGTCTCATGCCACAGAAAACCCTGCACTGCTGGGCTTTAAGGAGACACTGAAGCAGCAGCTCTCCGTACTAATAAATGTCTGGGAGCCAAAGGCCACCACTGTGAGCACCTCTTGCAATTGTAGAGGCCAAAGGTAACTTGCAGGCATCTCATGACGTCCCAACAAAGTTAGTGTTAAGTCTTTATACCAAGTTTTCTTTACCCGAGCAAAAAATTTTTAAAAAGATAGATAATAGAAAGTAGGGAGACAGATCGTTCTCGAATGGAAAGGGGCGTAGCAGATGGAGGGAGGAGGGAGGGAAAAGGGACGAAAAGAAGAATAAAGATGTGTTATGTATGCATACTAACTCCACACAAGGGATTTCATTACAACAAACATGCGCTAGTAAAAATTTAAAAACCAAAACAAAACATTGTTGAAAAAGAAATTTAAGAATAATTAACAAGACACGAAGACATCCTGTGTTAAATAGGGACAGAGATGCAGCTCAGTACAAAGGCCCTGGGTTCCATACTCAGTACTGTGAAGAGGGAGACAGACCATGGGGAGGAGGGCAGGTCACTCCACTAACCCATTTCTCAGATGTGACGGACGCGGAGACTGAGGGACACCTAGTCATCTGACCACAGCTGGGTCTTCCTGGAGCCTGTGTGTCCCAGGACAAGTGCACAGATCCCCGCTCACAAGCAAGACTGACCACCAGGCCCAGGAGTGTCTGCACACAGTCAGATGCGGGCAGCAGCGCTGCCCAGCCAGACACGCAAGCGAAACTGGCCCAGTTGACAGGGGACGAGCAGGGTGACCGTGCCCACGGCCAGGGCCTCCCAGAGCACAGACGGGCAGCCTTTATTTAGCAGAGGTCAGAGGAGGCTTGTGCTGGAGGACAAACTGCCCTGTGAGGGAGACTGGCCAGGCCTGGGACCCTTCTGCAGAACAGGAGGAGTTGGGGAGTGTCCAGGTGGGGAGGCCGAGTCATGACAAAGCCAAAAGAGGAACCATCATGTAAAAATCAAATGAGAACATTTGCAATTAGTAGCTGAGCCAGAAAAGTGGTAACTCTACTTAGCCAGTAACCCAGAGCTCGCAGGGTTCAAGTCCACACCAAGGCTGGGAACAGTGCTGGGGGACAGTACCAGGCTCTGAATCGCACTGGATCACAGACACAGGCCTAGAATGGTACTGCAGGCTAGGAGGGGACGTCCAAGGTCACCAGAGCTGGGGCAGAGATGGAGCTGGTGGGTGACTACGGTGCAATCTGAGAGATTGCTGCTGTCCCCAAGGTCTAGAGGAGGACAGAGGAGGCTCTGTCTAGAGAAGGCTCTGGCCTCCATGAATGGGGACAGTTCTGGGAGTGAAAGGCAGGCTCAGAGATAGCTTAGGGATGGCCTGAGTCACACAGCCCTCCTCCCCTCACGGCAGAATCAAAGCCTCCCGGGAGGGAGCAGTAGAGCTAACCAAGGAAGCTACATCCTCATTTTACAAATACGGAACTGAGATAGTGGTGAACTCGCCTGTGGCCACAGCTCATAGTGCGAGAGCCACAATGTGAACCCAAGTCGGCCGGACGCCCACTTGACTTCACTGCGGCCTGTCACTGTTTACCAGGGTGAAGATGAGCTTTCTGTCACAGACAGCGTGCAAGGCAAAGCTACAGAAGCCTGCCTCGGCTTGGAGAAGACAAAGTGTGAACCCCCCCCCCCCCACTCCAAGGAGGGCCCTAACCTGGCTGAGCTCAGAGGGAGAAGGACTGATCTTTCCTGCCAGGAGGGAGGTTGAGGCAGTGGACCACCAGCCAGTGTGTCTTTAGGCCACACTCGGCAGCTTGTTCTGGATCCCTCCTTCGTCCCGTCCCTTTTTCCATGAGACTAGGGACAGGGATGCCTGCAGCTGGAGCTGTCCTGGGTCTCTACCAGAGAGACTCACCTGACGTCTTGTCTCCCTTTCCCAGGGAGATATTTACCAACAAACCAGGGACGGCTCCCTAGCCAGGCCTCGGGGTAGGGGGCACAGGAGGAGACCAGGCTCAGATCACCGGGAGGCCTTGCTCAGAACTGAGCTCCTTCAAGGGCCAGGAGGATGTCTCTGGGTCCGCACCCTCGTTGACCAGCCTGGGAAAAGGCCCAGGGCAGCCTTTTAGGCAGGGCCTGGGACAATCTCACAGGGTTCTCATTCTTGCCAAAGCTTGCAGGGAGTGGGCTCGGGTCTCCACGCTCCCCTCTGGCCTGGACACTTTGATGTGGTCAGGATCCTGGGTTTCCTCGAGCAGGGGAGAAATTCTTCAAGCCACGGATGGGAGTGGGGGAGGAGGCAGCTAGGGGAGCCGGGGCCGGGCCTCCCTCTGGGCTGGGGCCAGGGTTGGGCCAAGGCTCCCCTGCCAGCTAATCCTGCTTCCAGGACCAGAGGGGACTTGGCTGCCCTTGGTGCTGGTCCCCCTGCAGAGAGGGAGGACTTGGGTGCTGGGAGGGACCCTGGTAGCCACAGGAATGCCTCCTAATCTTCCCTCTCTCGGGCTATTGCCTCAGGCCATCTGGTGCAAGAGAAATTTAAAAACTGTTTGAATTCCAGCCAAGAGGCAAAAAATAATCACAGATTCCTCTGCGTGAGGTTTGAATATCAGGCCTGGGCTGCCCATGCTGTCTTGTTTCCTCTTTACAACAAGGACGCGTGCTCTGGCACCTGTATGCCAGCTGGCAGGAGACCATTTCATCCACCGGCTCTGTTGCTTGAAAAGGAGGCTGAACTCAGTTTGTAAAAGAGCTGGATCCCTCAGTTCAAATCCCGTACCTGCCACTTCCTAGCTGTGCAAACTGAGGCAATGACTTAACCTCTCCGCACCTTTGTTTCCTTATCTGTAAAATGGGACTAAAGATACACCACCTGCCAGGGTAGTATTGAGGATTCAGAGTCAGTGCATGTGTGATAATGCCTGGCACAGAGTAAGTGATGCTTGCCCCAGGCCACTGTACTCAGGCCAGCTCTTGCCTAAAACCCTCTGTGGCTCCCGATTACTTTTAGGGGTTAAATGGTTTCAGAGGCCCTGCCTGGCATGGTGCCTACTAGGTCTTGTCTCTTGTCTTTGTTGACGGGGGACCTCTAAGCACGCCACCCTTCCCCTCACCTCAGGGCCTTCCTCTGCCAGCTCCTCTGCCCCAGCCTGGCCATAGACCAAGTGTCACTTTCTTCTAGGCCCCTCTAGTTCCCTTCGGTAGCAGAGGCACCTCCAAGCTGCCAGTGTTCCCACCGTCTACACGCGGATGACCCTTTGCTCTCTGGTCTGCATCTCCCTAGCAGCATGTGTGACCTGTGACCTGGGTCCCAGACAGAGCAAGCATGTCACACCTGGACTGTTCTCTGAGGTACCTGCAGAGCCTCCTCAGGTAGACGCTAAGTAAATGGTGCTGGAATGAATGATGGGGTGAACGAGTGAATGGATGAGAGGCCATTTTTGCCCAGTGAACAGCAAGACCTGGGCTCAGGAGAGACAGCTGCGGGGGCGAAGGTCCCACAGGCAGCACCAGACCCAGGCTGAGCCCTGCCTAGTGCCACAAAGGCCACAAAGCCTGGAGGCAGGCAGGGGACGGGCACAGAGGGTGGTGTTCTGCAGGTGCCCTGCTGAGTGCACCCCATCAGCATCTGCCCTGGGATCTGGGCCAACTTACCTGGCGTCCCTTTGTTCCCCGCATGCCTGGTGGGCCTCGCGATCCTTGAGGGCCCTGTTGGGGAGAAGAGTTTGGGGAAGCTCTTTTGAGGGGGTGAGAGCAACACGGGGGCCTAGGAGCATGGGGCAGAGCTCAGACGCCGCAGTCCCCTCCCTGACAACGCACATTATCTTTTTTATGAGACAGGGTCTTGCTTTATAGTTCAGGCTGGCCTTGAGCTCACCATGTAGCCCAGGCAAGCCTCGAACTCAGCAATCCTCCTGTCTCTGCCTCCCGAGCGCTGGGATTACAGGCGTGAGCCACCACGCCCGGCTCTGTGGTGTGTGGTACAAATTGCTGGTGGGTGTGAATCACCATACCCGCTTTTGTTGTATGTGGTTACCGGGGATCGAACCAGGGACCTTGTGCTTGCTAAGCAGGTGTCAGAGCCACTGAGCTAAATCTCTGGCCCAATGCACATTATCTTGGTTTGATAAAGGAGTAACAAGAGAAGCAAAGGACAGCAAGGGAGGACTGGGGGAGACAGGGAGGTGGGGACAGACTCAGGGGGCCGGGAATTGAGAGGCGGCGGCTTTGTGCTTTGAATTCTCAGCACCTGGCCTGGCTCGGCACCCGCCAAGAGCTCAGGAATCTGAGTGAACAAGAACCCCTCTGGGCAAATGGAGAGGGCAGCCGTGGAGTAACAATCTCACCCCACTGGGCTGCGGGGGCGTGCGACAGCTGCTGGGACCTCAGCCCAGCAGTGACGCCAGGCTGCAGGGGCAGACCTTCCCAAGGAGGGGCAGCGTCATCCCTGACGTACCCAAGGTGCTGCCCATCCCCTTGCTGTGTCCCTTCTCTCCTGCATGGCCGCGAGGGCACAGATGCCGCTGTGTCCTGTAGACCCTCTGCCAGCCAAGCCGGGGGCTGGGATGGGGCTGTGTCCCAGCATCCCAGCCTGGCTTCTCAGCTCTATGGCTCCATGTCCAGTGCAGGGAGGGAGTTAAACAGTGGCCTTTGGACTGCAGAGCGGGGCCCTCGGACTCCAAGCTGGGCTCCCAGGCCCACACGCCCTGCCAGGCAAAACACTGGTCCCCAGCCTTGCGCCTCCCACCCTGCAATCCCTCTTCTACAGCCCCAGCTCCTCCAACCCGGGACCAGATATGACTAAGAAGCCTCCCACTGGGGGCCAGTGTGGCTTCTGACGCCAGCTGCATGGTGGGAATTTTCCATCTCATCAAGAGGACTTGGGACAGCAGGGCCACCTGGTGGTTGGACCTGCTGCTTCGGTCCCTCCCGAGTGAGTGAGCAAATGGACAAAGGCCACAGTGCTAACGGCCCAAGGTGACAGTCATGCTTGTTGTGTCCTGAGTAACACACATCACTAGACTGCACCTCAGCCCACAGTTCCTTTGACCTATGTGACCACATTAGCACGACCAGCATTATTTCCTCTATTTTTGGTACGTGCACACTTCAAGCTCAGAGCAGTTAAAAAGGATTTCCACCAGGGAGAGGCGACAATGAGTTTGTGCTCGAGGATGCAGGGCTTTGCTCACCAAGGGTCCAGGCTCTCCGGGGACCCCGACACCACCTGGAAGTCCCGGGTGACCCTGTCAAGCAAAAGGAGGAGATGTGGTCAGAAGAAGGGAACCGTGTGGCCCGCAGTCCTTCCATAGCCCAAGCAGGGAGAGGGCATGAGCTGCTCATCCTGAGCACCCGGGGCTGGGGCCAGGGTGGCAGAAGAGCAGGACTGGCACCAGGCTGAACAGGAGAGGGCAGGAGGATGCAGACTTACTCCTTACCATCGACCCCTTGGGTCCCGGGGCACCTGGAGGTCCCATCATGCCTCGGTCACCCTGTGATGGAGAAAGAAGGCAGAGACATCAGGGCTGTGGCTGGGGCTTCTGTGCAGAGGGCATTCTGGGGGCCCAAGGAGCAGCAGAGACCTGACTAGGTCTATGGAAAGCCGCTGCTAGGCTGTGGCCTTATCCGGGTGGGGACCAAGACCCTGGGGCAAGTCCTGGGGACCTCAGCAGGCCACATACTGGGCTCCCTGGGGCAGGAAGGACCCTATTCAGGGCACACTTGTCTTTCCCCTTTGATCTGGTTCACATCACGTGGTCCTCGTTAGGCCCGGCATCCCCTGGGCTGAGCTTGCTGGGGCCTTTCCTCCACTCTGGCTAAACCCAGATGAGGTACTAGAGGAGCTGACCAGAATCACTCCTCCTGGACCAAGCCAGACAGCCTGAGTCAAAGGTGGGGAGGCAGACACGGCTTGGCCGGAGGGGGGCCTGCTCATATCCTACCTCTGTCCACCCTGCCAGTGAATGTTTATCAAGCACCTACTGTGTGTCTGCCACTATATGTCTGACTATTTAGACCCTGAGTTTTCAATGAGAAGCAGAAATAGACAGGTGGGGTCCCAGGAGGCACCGGGTGAGGGGCTGACAGAGAGAAGACACAAATCTCCAAAGATGGAATCTGGAGCAGGAAAGCTGAGGCTGTAGGTATTATCTTAGGAGGCGTGACCCACCTGGGCCAGGTTGGTGGGAAGATCTTCCTCAGAGAGAATTAAAAAAAACAAACAAACATACAACAGGGTCTTGCTATGCACTTTAGGCTAGCCTTGAATTTGTGGCAATCTTCCTGCCTCAGCCTCCTAAATCCTGGGATTACAGATGCACACCACAACACCCAGCATCTGTCAGCAGATCTGTCCGAACTCAGAGCTGCGATGTCCCTGAGAGTTAGGCAAAAGGATGGGGATCTCGGGGAGGGAAGGGTATACCTAGGAGGCTACACTTCATAGGTGAAAAAGGGACATGGGACACTTATATGACAAGAGAAGGACAACTGGGTCTGAAAGCTAGTCTCAGGGAAAAGGGCACATAGGACCTTTCTGTATCTTTTTTTTCTTTTGCAATTTCTTATCTGTAATTATTTTAAAATATAAAATTAAAGTCAAATGACAAGGAAGGGGAGGAGGGCAGAGGCCAGAGGATGTAGGATCCAAAGAGTGACAAAGCAGCACCTCATGATGGGTCAGGAATTTAGTGAGGCCAGTTGAGGGACAGCCTCAGTTCCTTCACCTGTCCAGTGGGGATGGTGTGGGCTGTCCCAGAGGGCCTCATCTGGGGAGCACAGGGGCCTCCGGGCCATGGTGGGTGAATGTGAGGCAGAGAGGCTCAGTGGACAAAGTACATGTCACTTGTTGTCTGGGTGACCTTGAACAAGTCACTTCAGGAACAAGATAGAGCTGCAGGGAGCTCCCAAGACACCTGATGTGACATTCAGCCTCCACCTTGCCGGAAGACAAACCTTTCCTCTCTTCTGCTGCCCACTCTGGGTAGTGACAGTGGGCAGCCATAGGGGGCCGGGCCATACACAGCACTGGTTGTGACAAGGAAGCCCAAGTGAACTTCTGCAAGTGCTAAGAGGTGACCAGGGCAGGAGCCCCGGAGGATGCTGGGAAAGGGGACACAGGCTCTGGAGTAGGTGGAATGACAGGTGCAGAGAGCCGGGGATGGATCCTAGACCCAGGATCTGCCAGCCCACTGACTTTCCAAATCAAAACACAGGCACTACTTCTGATCTCTTCCTCCAGTAACTTACCTTTTCTCCCATGATTCCTGGCTCCCCAACCAGACCAATGAATCCCAGAAGCCCCTAAAGGACACATTTGTAAAAACAAGAGGAAGCAACGTGACTTTGGTGACATGCTGAGTTTTCAAGGCAACAGCTGACACTTTCCTTCCTTGGAGCTGAGTCCCCGTCTCCTGCCTGAGCCCAGTAATCCTGCCGGCTGGGGTTGCCACCGAGGTGTACCGCCTCTCTCTGGGCACCATCCTGACTTCCCTCACTCCACCAGATGGTTATGATTTGGAAGCCAAGCAGCAGGGCCGCTGCCAGCACCCTGGGGAGTGCCATACATTCTTCCCGAGCCAGAAGCAGGCTGGGAGGCAGCCACATTTGGAGAGCTGCGAGCTAGGGAGGGGCGCTTACGCTGCGCTGGGAAGAGGCCATCTGCCCCCATCTTTTGGGACTCTGGGGCTGTTTCAAAGAGAGACACAAACATGCTGGCTGGGATAGAAATACCATAACAGCCCTGGCCAAAAACCTGATTGGTATTTGGGAAGCAGAGGCCTCCTGTCTCCTGAAAGGCTTCCTCTTTCCTTGCTGAAAGGACACACACACACACACACACTGTGGCTCCTCTATTTCACTGGGTGACTACCTGCCTCTAGGTCCCAGGAAGTTTTCCTAGGTGGCCACAGGCCTTGTTGTCCCCTCAGCAGGCAGACACACACATGCACGGGGCAGGTGGAGGCCTGCAGAAGCCCCCTGAGAAGGCAGGTGCCCCCCGAGAAGGCAGGCCAACTTCTGGTCGGGCCCACCCTCCCTCCCGCTAAGGAAACACAAGCAGAAGGGGCTCTGGGAGGGTCGGGAGAGCAAACTTGCACTGGAAGAACCCAGATGTACAGCCAGGAATTTCCAGGAGAGTGAGGGGAGACAGCAAGGAGTGGGTTTGTCCCACAAAATCTGCCTCCCGTTCCCCAAACTTTAGCCAGAATGAGACGAGTTGATGATGGGCCGGAGGGCACGAGCTGAGGCAGGGGTGCCAGGCCGCCTGCCAGTGGGCAAGGTGAGCGCACCTCCCCTACACCTTCCCTCCTCCCAAGGCCTCCGGAGCACAGGGCGGCGGCGAGAAGGGCCTGGGCTGCCCAGCAAAGCCTGAGGTCGGAGGGAGGTGGCAGGAGGCGTAAAGTCAGAGCTGCTATGTCACCGTGAACAAGCGAGTTCATAACTTCCTCAGCGACTGACTTTAAAAGGCAAATTACAACACTTCAAGGTGACAGTGGCGTCACTAACAACAGCGTTAGGTGTCACACATTTACTCTGTGTCAAGCCCAGTACCGCATACTTCTCTCATTTATTGTCCTTCAGCCGCCAGACAAATCACTGCAGAACAGGGACAGGAACAGACCCTCCTAAGCTTCGGGGCACGTTCCACGTGGCCCAGATATCGCAAGGCTTGTATAAGCACCCAGCCACTCCTCGATTATTTGAAAGGAGCATGGGATTAAGTCGGTGGCCTGAGCTCCCCCAAGGGAGCAGTCAGACATCAAGCTGCTGAAAGAAGGGAATAAAAACTGCTCTGTCAGAAGCCCTGCCTGACTGGCTCAAGGCGAGAGAAATTTCATAGCTACTTTAAATTTATGAGTTGTTGGGTCCTGGAAGGCAGGTGGGTCATAAACCTCAAAAAAGAAGCCAAACAGGATCCTAATGAATAAGGGCCATACAGTGAGTGCCCTGGTCCGGTCCGGTGTCCCTGCCCGGACCCCCTGGTGTGCCGTCCTGGCACATCTTGGCAGGCCCATCCTGTGGATGCACCTCAGCTGGTCCAGGAAGCCAGTCTGGGAGGCCTTGGGCTTCCACCTGGCAGTGGGGCGGATAGCAGCTCTGAAGCCAGAAGCATGGCCAGCTGTTTTTGCACTGGCAAGAGGGCACAAGAAGGATGGGACATCTTACTAAGTGGGCGCTGCATACACAGATCTGAGTGCACGGTTCCAGAGACAGGCTGGACTGGTCCTTCATGCTGTCTGCAGACAAAGGCTCACTGTCTGCTAGAGGGGCTCTCCGCTGTCTCCCTGCACTCACAGGGCCTGCTGCTAGGAGCTGGGGATGCAACTGACACGCCTCAGTTGAACCAGACAGGGCAGGGGCTGCATCTGCGAGCTTTGCTTCCCCGAGACAGAGCTTCTTGAAAGCAAAGCTCATGCGTGGCCCCAGCACCTAGGACAGGGCCTGGCATACTGTCTGCCTTTTCCCTGGTACCCAGATGCAAGGAGGTCAGAGTGGTTTCCAACCCCTCTGTGGTTCGCAGGGCCTGGGAATCCTGAAGCTCTAAGTGTCCACTGGTCTTTAGTAGCTATGTTACTGCCTGTGAGATCTTGGAAAAGCTACTTCACTTCTCAGGGCCTCAGTTTCCTCATTTGCAAAATGGGAATAATAACACCAACTGCCAAGTGCTGCTCGGGGAACAGCAGGCGCTCATGTATATATATGGTGTCTGGCACTGTGCCTGTGTTACCTAGCAGGTGACCGTTAAATGTAGTTGTTACCGCAATTACAAGGAACGCCTGTGGCTTGAGCTTCCGAACTCTTGGTTCTGCTATGAACAGGAAATGTCTGCCCTTTCACTGTAGTCACACGGGAAGGAGACTTCAGGGGCCAGGTGCAGAGAACCACGGTCCCCAGCAAGCCTTACAGGGGCCACAGGGACATCACTGTGCCTTGCAGTCCTGATGGTTTTTTTTCCTGCCATGGTCCGAGAAGCTGGTCGGCTGGTTGAAAGAGCCACTCAAGGAGCCCCAGGTCTGCCCCTGTCCCTGCGTTCATCTTGGCTAAAACCAGTTTCTCCTCCATGAACCCCAACAGGCAGAGATGTCACTGCTACAGAGATCACAAAATCTACTGCTAGGACCTATCACCACTTTACAGTGGGGGGGTCACTTGCTGCTAAATCTCATAATTGAACACATTAATCAATAGGAGTCCGTCATATTTTTGTGATGGTATCTCAGTGTAATTGGTTTCTTTTGAGTCCTTTGTTTATTTGATGCCTTTAAAAACTATTTGGACAAGGAGGTCCCTGGGCTTCATGAGTTTGGCAAAGGAATCTGTGGTACAAAAAACGGTCAGAGACCTAGATAAAGTGATTTTCAAAGACCTTTTGTATCCTGATAGTCTAAGATTCTGAGGATCTATTTCCCTGGGGCCCTACCATTAGCATAACTCTGAAATTGAATTTGCTGCTCACACTGCCGTGTGTGTGTGTGTGTGTGTGTGTGTGTGTGTATTTCCAACCAAGAAATACAACCAGGCTGTGGCAGCCTTTCCAAACTCCTGGGCTTCCCACAAAATGTACTCGAATGACACTGGAAAAGTTTCAACAATCCAGGCCTCCCCCAGCTTTAATTCCTTTCTTCCCCTCAACAGATGTTGCAGGCCGAGTGAGCAAGCCCGCTGTGTGGACTCAGCATTCATGGTGTTTCCCTGGCACAGCCAGACCATTCTGGGTCCAGGCATCACCCCTTCTTCCTGCTTTGAGCTTGAGGAAGCCCCTTCCTGGGTTCCTAAGGCAGGACCTCTTTATCGATTGTTTGGCTGACTGACTGTACTGGGGATTAAAACCAGCATCTTTGAGTTGTGCTATATTCCCACCCTTTCAAACATTTTTTGTTTTCAGTCAGGGTCTCACTAAGTTGCCCCCACTGGAGTCAAACTTGAGAGCTTCCCACCTCAGCCTCCCAGAGTGTTGAGACTACAGGCATGCACTACCACACAGGCTGTGGGCCATCTTTAAACTGGTGGAAGTGGGCCGGAGATTTAGCTCAGTGGTTCTGGCGCCTGCCTCGCAAGCTCAAGTTCCCGAGTTCGATCCCGATAACCACATACAATGCTGGGAGTGGTGTATCATGCCCACCAGCAATCAATACCACATACCACAGTGCCAGGCGTTGTGGCTCACGCCTGTCATCCCAGCACTCAGGAGGCAGAGACAGGAGGATTGCTGAGTTGGAGGCTTGCCTGGGCTATATAGTGAGCTCAGGGCCAGCCTCAATTACAAAGCGAGATCCTGTCTCAAACAAACAAACAAAAAAACCCAAAACTGGTGGAAGAGATTGACACCTTCCAGTTCAGGGCCAGAGAGTGGGCTTGCAGGAGGCACAGGGGCCGCGACAGGGCAGAGACCAAGCTGCCCCCACTCGGCATTTGGGCTGCTTCTCTGGACTGTGATCATTGAGGGGAGTGACCCTCAGACCTCACCCTGATGACGGGCTGCAACCACCTCTCTTTGCAAAGCTGGGCCTCACTTCCCAGCCAGCCAGCCAGCCGCTGGCATGAATTTCACCTTCTCTATAATTTAGGAACTCTGGGACCAACCACTCCCAGCAGGCCGTCGTCCTCCTCTGGCCAAGCAGCCTGACCTGTGGGTTTAACGCCATCTCTGGGATCCAAGTCACAAAAACTTTTTGGGCAAATGCCCCAAAGCCATGTGCTGAGAGCCCAGAGAGGGACCTCCTGTCTCTGAGAGTTGCCATCTGCAGACAGTAGAGGGTGAGGACCAGCCCTGGCAAGCGCCGATCTGAGAATTACACGAGGTGCTGCTATTCAAAGGCCTTCGCACAGGCCAGAGCTCCAGTGTCCTGAGACCTGGGCTAACTCACCTGTTCGCCCATGGGCCCCGGCCGTCCAGGGTCCCCTGGTTCCCCCTGCAACAAAATAACAAGGAGCACAGATAGGGACGGGAAATGGGAGGTCACGTCCCTGGTGAACTCCCCACACTTCTGTGCTCTTGGTCCGAAGGACCAGCGGCCTGGCACTCTGAACGTGCAAATCCCATCAGACCCTTCAGCAGCACACTGCCTTGTGGAGAGGTGGAAACTAGGGGCCGGAGGGTGCAATGACTGGCCAAGGTCACACGGCCAGAGAGGAGGGCTGGATAGGAAGCCAGCAGGCCTGGTTGTGTCTTTGACTCTACTGCATAAGGCTGCCCAAGGCAGGGAGAGTGGGAGACTGAGGGGTATAAGGAACCTGGGTCCCTGCTGCTCATGGGCAATCTCAGCAAGTCTGCTCCATGCACTGGGAAACCCAACTCGCTGGCCTCTCCAGCCATTTCCTGTTCCCAGATGCCACAGCTCTGGCCCATGCGTAGGGCACTCCTACCCCATAGGTACCCATAGCTGCTCTGGTGTCCATAGCATGAGCTGCAGAGAGGCAAGCGGGCCCGTGGGAAAAGTCCACCCAGACTGTGTCACCTCCCACCGCAGAAACCCAGCTGGTATCTGAGGGACTGTGGCGAGACCTCAGAGGGTAGAACCCAGGCTCCAGCCAGCTACAAACTTGGCTGGAAATGGATGTGGCTGACTGCAGCTTGGCTGGAGCCTCAACCTCTCCTTCGGCTCCTCCCCAGACCTCATGTTCTCAAAAACCAGAAGAGCCAGGGTGGATCCGTGGGCCGTCCCCCAGGAGCAAGGGCATCACGGGGCCCCTGGGTCCCCGTGCTCTGTGCCAGCCTTCTCGGCTTCTCTGGCCTGGCTAACTCTTGTCTAGGGTCCCCAAACCCGTCCAACCCTCCCAGTATCACCCTTCCCCCAGGGATCCACGCAGCTCCTGGGGCCAGTTCTTTCTGCCATCTTTTTACAAAAATCCTATCAACAAAATATGAACAAAATCGGACTATTTATCATATATGAGGAGGAAAGCACAGGCCCAGAGAAGAAAATGGAAATTTATTCCCCTCCCACTAGGAGATGACCTCTGCTGTGTGTGAAGGGGAAGGGTGCTGCCCGCCTCTGCGACACACACGCTCGCCTAACCCCTGTTTATATCCTGCTCTCCACCTTACAAAACATCCCGTAGCACCATCTTGGTGGTTGCACTATATCCCATTACCAGAAATATCCCTTTCTGTTGGACACGGAGGTTATGTCCATTTTCCCCCCTCCAAACTAATGTTTTGTGAAAAATGAAGACCATTTCCTCTTCCTTTTCACACATGGCCATGGGATTTAGGGCTTGCCTGGGTGTCCTACGCTGGGCCCTGCCGCCTCCCTCCTTCCTAGGTGTCCCTCGTGTCCTCACCTTCGAGCCGTCCAGGCCGGGCCTCCCAGGAAATCCCTTCCTTCCAGGCAGACCCTGCAACAGAGAGAGAGGTGAGTGAGAGACGCTGGCAGGACGGGGCAGAGGTCTGCAGAACGGGGGGCCTGGCACAGAGGCCCTGGGCCGGGCAGAGCTCAGCGCCTGGAGAGGACCGGGATGCGCACCCCTGGGGTGCCCAGACAGCCAGCTGCGCAGGGCCGCAGGGACAGTCTCTAGCCGTGTGGCTGCCGGGCTGGCCTCCCGGTGGGTAATGGGCACGGTGACACCTGACTTGAGTGCCAGGCCATGGGAGTTTCTGTGGTGGACCTTAAAGTACGGCGGGGTCCGCAGAAGGGTCAGGAAGTCAAAACTGCGTTCCTCCTGCCACTAAGCTGCCACGTGCCTTCACTCACGCCTCACTCTGCTGCGGCATCACCACAGACTGGGCGCAAAAGCAGAGCCGAGGTCCCTCCAGCTGACTTCGACAGAGCCAGGCATAAGGGAGACACGCAAAATGGCAACAGACTGCCACCCAGATGAGGTGCTTTGGAAAATAGAGGGCTTTTAGTTAAAATTAAAAAAAAAAAGTATATTGTGTTTTACATGAAATGGGTTTATTACTAATTTCCAATGAATTAATAAAGACATTTAAAGTATGTTAATGACTAATAGCAGCACGTGTGACCAATAGAAATGAAAGCTCTTTGGGACTCTGTCCTTTGAAAGAGTATGAAGAGACACTGGCAGTCTGCGCAGTCGCTGAGCTGAGGTGTGGCTGGGACAGGCGACTTCCTGGAAGCCGTGAAGAGCCGTGGGAAGAACGGAGGTCAAGGTTCCAGAGAAGTCACCCCACTTCCCAGCTCGGAGAAGCAGGGTTGGACCTTCTGCTGTCCCACCCTCACCGCTGTCTCTGATGAATCTACAGAGAGTGGACCCGCATGTGGGAAAGTCCTGTGGGAAAGCAGACCCCGGGCTCCAGCCCCCAGCAGCCAGCGGGCAGGCAAGAGCAGACCCCAGGCCTCCTATCTCCCTGCTCTGTGGTCCTCCTTCTGCCTGGCCCCAGGCCCTCTCTGGAGCACTGGCGACATGTTCCCTGCCTGTGCACAGCCGCTCAGCTCCAACAAACTCCCACCTCCTCAGCCGGCACCACTCACCTCCACGCCAGGGGCCCCTGGTGGCCCCATGGGTCCCTCATCTCCCTGGAGTCAGGAGACACAAGAGAGGAAAAAAGGGGCACATTAATCTGGGAGGCTCGTGAGAACTCATGCTGGACACAGAGAAAGTACACCTGGCTGGATGGCTGCTGTGCCTCAGTTTCCCTTGAGTGGAGAGATCCTCCAGAGGCATAGCCACAGGCTCCATTTGGGTCCCTGAGGAATAGCAATAACACCTCCCTGGTGACACTCACGATGGCAGTGTCTGAAGGAGGTCTGGAGAGTGAGTGAAGGAGCAGATGATGTCCCCTCAGCCTCCACGCTGGTCCCTCTGGCGGGCCAGGCCTGCCCAAGGCCCCTCCACAGCTGCCCCGTCACAGCTCCTGTTCTCTTCCAGGGAAGTAGCCCCAGGTGGCAACTACAGAGGCAGAGCTGGGATCCTGGCAGGCCCGGGAAGAGGACGCCTATCTGGGGTCTTGGAGGGAGAGCAGAGCTATACCATCAACAGGCACCGCTGGGGCCCATGAGACCTTCCTCACACCCCTCGCAGAGAACAAGAGGATAAGCAAATCTTCCTCTGCCTCTTTCTACCCATGTGAATCACGGCACTCTGGGGCCCAGCAGTGGCTCCCAGGAGGCAGACAGACAGTGTCATCCTGGCATCTGCGTCATGGGTTCTGGCTTCTGCAGACCTGGGCTCAAATCAAGATCCAGCCTGCTACTGCTCACGGGGACTGACAGAACCCTTCACCTCTCTGAGTCTCAGTGGCCACATCTGTAAAATGGAGCTGACACTTCCCACCCTCTCATTCAATGTCACCATAAATGGGGCCACCATAGGCATGAGCAGGGGAAGCTGCTCCAGGATAGAGGAGAGGGCATGGAGAGGGCAGCAGAGGAAGGGGTGGCCTGCGCTGCCAGGGCAGGCCACAGAGGGGCCCGAGAAGGCTCCCAGGGCCAGGGTCTCAACAATGAGCTGCTAGAGAGCCTGGGGTCACCCTTGCTATGCCCTGCTGAGGGGCCTCTGGTCCCTAGCAGGTGGGGCACAGACAGAGCTGTGTGGCCAGAGGAAGGGCAGAAGGGGCAGGGCCCGATGGTCTCACCTCAGGCCCCAGCTGCCCACGGGGTCCCGGCAGGCCTCGAGCTCCAGGCTTACCCTGAGAGAAGGGACAAAAGGAGTCTCAGAGGCAGCCCTTCCATCTCCCCACAGGGCAGCAGGACCCTGGCCTCTGAGCCAGGCCTCCGTGGTTCCCCCAGAGCTGACAGGGTGGGGTGACTCACCTTCGTGCCTTCTGGGCCATTGTCTCCAGGGGGGCCAATGTCTCCTGGAAATCCCTACGGGAGACAGGCAGCAGAGTCATCCCAGACGCAAGGAAACTATGTGTCGTTTTTGCTACCCTGTCCTGCTGCCGGCTGTGCCCAGGCAAGCGGCCTGCCACTCCAGCCCACAACAGGGATAGAGGCCCAGCCTGGGCCTCACGGAGTGGCTGAGACACACATGAGAGTGTGCGGGAAGGTCCCTGAACCAGAGTGCCCCAAGCCCCATGCCGCCCCCAGGACAGAGCTATGTGTATCTGGGGACATCGCTCCCAGAGCTGGTCGTCTTGCTGGAGGAGCCCACCACGAGCACAACAGCAGCCATCTTGTGCAATGCAGCTTTCAAGGTTTGCCACAAAGCAGAAAGGGATCAGAAGCCACAGTCCCCAACATGTCCTGGCCTGCAGCTTCTGGCACTGGGCAAGGCTGTCTTCCTACCCCTTCAGGGTCTCACATGCCCAGGCCTCCCACTCCCTCACAGTGGCCCCTGCACAACCTAGTTCCAAAGCTTTGCACTTCTCTATTCCTTCCAGTGATGGTCAGGAGCCCAGGGCCCTGCAGCCTGGCTATCTCCAACTTGCCGGTTTCCATTGCAAGTGACCAACAGGACATCGTTCTTCTCTGGGCATGAGCCAGTACGAGAACATCCCCTTCCTTGTTTTAAGGGTCATACCTTTGGTGATTTGGCTTAGAACACCATTAACTTTTAGGGCTGCCTCACAACTTCAGTTAGCTAGAAGACCAAAGCCTGTTAATAGTTAGAAACCAAAGCCTTTTTAAAAATGGGTTTCTGTAACCAAAGTCCCCTCCCACCGTGCCTTCAGAAGTGAGGATTTTTCCCCTTTCTTTCTTCCTCTTTTAACCATTTAGTAACTCCCATAAAACCCTGGCTCAATCGGCCTCTCAACCTCCCTACTGGCCAAAGCCGTGCCTTTCTCTTCAAAATAGGAAGATCGCAAACCTGTCCCGTCTCCCCCCCCACCGTGCATTCCAGGCAGAACCTTGGCTTCTCCAGGCCTCAGCTTCCATCACAGCACATACCTCCCAGGGCTGTGCTCGGGGTTAAGTAAGTACCGCAAGCAACATGCTTAGCCTGACTCCCAGCACAAAGTACTCAATTAAAAATCTGCACCTCGGGCCTGATATTTAGCTCAGTGATTCCAGTGCCTGCCTCGGAAGCGCAAAATCCCGAGTTTAATCCCCGGTAACCACATACAACAGTGCTGGGCATGGTGACCACGCCCACTGGCAATCAATACCACATACCACAGTGCCGGGGCCTGGCGGTTCACGCCTGTCATCCCAGCACTCGGGAGGCAGAGGCAGGAGGATTGCTGGGTTCGAAGCTACATAGTGAGCTCAGGGCCAGGGCCAGACTGGACTACAAAGCAAGACCCTATCTCAAAAAAAAAAAAAAAATCTGCATCTCCAGGGATTTAGGGTGTGCCGGGAAACCAAATCTGCCTGGCTGGCCTCTTTCCAGGGAGGACACGAGTCCGGGTGCCAGTCAGACCCTGGCGCTGACTCACATCTGGCCAGGGGTGAGTGAGAGAGACATTCTCCCCGGGTGCGGAGTCGGAACCCCTTCCTGGCCTCAGGGACATGGGCGCAGGGCCTCGCGCAGCTCCTGCTGGTGCGTGGAGCTAACCCCTCAGGGACAGCATGAGGACTGGAGCGCTGGAGCCGGGCCGTCCCCGGGGGCTGGAGAGGGGGCTGCGTCGAGAGTGACTGAGGTGGTCGTGCCCCTGCTCCGGGCCTCGGTTCACCAAGGCAACGGTTTGTCCCTCCCATCATGGGGCAGGTGCAGCCAGCGGCCATCCCTGAGATGCCACAGGGCCTCAGCATGAAGAGGGAAGTGGAAGGCAGAGCATGTTCCACCCTGCCTAGACAGACACGGGAAGCCGGGCTCAGAATCAGTCTTGTTCCACAGTGACCGGCGCAGGCGATGAGGGCTTCGGGGTAAGAGGCCAGCTCCGCTGTCTAAAGATAGTGCTGCGACGGGGCCAAAGTCAACATCGTGGAAAGTCAGACTGAGGCTGTCAGGAAACAATCCCTCATCCCTCGGGCACAGAGGATGAGCTTCAGAAGGGGCGGCAGAACCTCGAGTCAGACTCTCGCCCTGGCTGCTGGGCCCTCGGGATGAGGGAGGCCGGGAGGCTGGGAAGCCGGGCAGTCTTAGGGCACATGGGGGGCTCTGGTCAGGGTCGGCCCGGGTGTCCAGGACTCTGAGAGGGACAACAGCCCTAGTTCGGGAAGTGTGCAGAGGAAGTGAGGTGGGAATTAGGGCAGCTCCCACTCCGCTGTGCTAAGTATCACCTGCATCAGCGACGCTCAGGCTTCTCCCGCTCCGGGCGAGCACTCTGATCGCTCAGTCCGCCCACCCGCCCTGCGTCATTTCTCATTTTCCACTCGAACCCCAGCACTGAGCATCGCCACTTTTTCCCCTTGGTGGTCCTGGGAATTGAACCCAGACCCTTCCTTCCCACAGAGCCGTAACTCCAGCCCCCCAGCCCCCTAGCCCCAAACAGGGTTTTGAGGTAAATTGGGCCTGCTGGGCTCAGATCTGTCACCCTCTTGCCCCGGCCATGGGCAGCTTCCGAGAGACCCGGGCAGCTGCGCCCAGGTGGCCTTTCTGATGGTTCTGCCTACACCACAGCGCTTGGGTGGTCTGCAGAGCACGGGGAGGACGGGAAGCGCACACGGGAGGAGAGGCTGAGCCAGGCGTTTCCCCTCTCGGCCTCATCTCCCCTCTGCTCTGTGACTTCAAGCAAGTCCCTCCCCACCTCGCACCTCAGTTTCCCCAGAACAACACCCACTCCCAGATGCATGAAACCAGACCCAGAGACTTCCATACCCCAGAGACTCACGTACCTCAGGTCCAGGGGGCCCAGGAAACCCAAGAGAGCCTTTATCTCCTACTCTGCCCTGTGGAAGAGAAGAGACCGTGGGGAGGCAGCCTGAGAAGGCCCACCTGTCCCCCATGCCCTGCTGTCCCTTGCCATGGTGGTCAGAAAGTTCAGGGGCCTGTGGATGAGTTCTGCCTGGGTAGCCAGAAGGAGCTGGGGTTCACCTGCGGCCTCCCATGCTTACAAATAGCAACCTGACAGTGGGAAAACCTCCGCAAATGCTTCGTTGCCCACAGCGGGGAGCGACAGCACACCCCTCCCTCTGCTCATGCGCAGCTCTGAGTGACGCACAGCAACTCCATGAAGGATGGGCTGGTCCACAGGCCTCCAGAGCCCGTTCCTGCCCAGCCCAGCAGGGAGCACGGCCAGTCTGCACTGTGGGTGGATCTGCCCTGTGCCTCAGTGTGCTCATCCAAAGCAGAGCAATCTCCTGCCCCATGCTGCTCTGCTCCGTGGGCCCCAGGCCTTCAGGAGACAGTGCAGGAAGGCCTGGACGTGAGGGCCGCCCCGGCCACCTTCCCTGACCGGCTGCAGAGTCACAGGCCTCAGTTTCTCAAGGACGCCCAGGTGTGGGGTGGCAGACAGCAGGTACTCACAGTGGGCCCTGGCTTCCCCCTTGCACCTGGGGCACCTGGCAACCCCTGGCTCCCCTGAAAAGACACAGAGCAGGTGGGTCAGCGAGGGGGAAGAGGGCAAAGTGAAGAGCCGTGTGGGCCTCCCACCTCTGAGGAGGACCTGGTCCTGGTCCCCCCCTTGAGGCTCAGGCTCGACAACACTTGCTCACATCTGAGGCTGAGCCCACGTACCAAAGGGTTGGGGCACTCTGGGAGGAGCGGGCCTTGCCGTCCCCGTAGGCTGGGGTCTCCTGGAGCACAGGAGAAATGGAAGGTCTGTGGAGTCTCAGCCCAAAGATATGGAGGCCGGGTCAGGGCAGGCCAGCCGGGCGGGAGGTGGGAGGGAGAGACACCAACATCTGGGCCTGGGGGTGGGGTGGCTGCTGGGAGAGGTCCAGATGTGGCCACACAGCAGGACACAGGAAAGAGAGTCTCAGCGAGCCACAAACGGCCTCCGGAAGTCAAGGCCAGCCTGGATCATCTGTCATCCAGGCCAGTTACCCACCCCCACCCTCCCCCTCACTCCTCCCTTTGTCCTAATATTCGTGGAGAAGCTGTCCAGAGCCTGCCCTCACCGCGGTAGGGGCCTGAGCACAAGTCCCCAAGCCAGGGGAGATCAGTGACACCACACTGAGGCCAGATATACTGTCCATGGTACGTGAGGGGCAAACGGTCGCTTTCTGAGGAGACAGGAAAAATGGCCTTTGAGCAGGGTGATACAGAGGCTGAGGGGAGGGCTCCCGGGTGGGCAGATGTGTGTGCAAAGGGCCTGGGGCACAGCTCCATGTGGAGCAGGGACAGAGTCAGAGGGTTTTGAGGATTGAGTGGGGAGCCCTGGGCGGAGCTGTGCCCTCCAAAGAACAATTTGGAGGCACTGATGAAGAGAGGGGAGAGGAGAGTCTGGGCCTGGAGATAAATCTGAGGTCACTGTAAAATCCAGGGAAGAGATGATGAGGGGATGGAGGATGGAGAAGACTGGACCGTATGAAAGGAAGCCAGCTCACGGGAAGGAGGGACCGGGGCAGGGACAGCGAGCACCTGAGCAGTTACCTTGTCTCCTTGGAAGCCGGGATCTCCTGACACGCCTGGGACCCCCTGCTCGCCCTGAGTACACAGCAGCAGAGAGGATCATGAGGGAGGCGCTGGAGCTGGGCCTCCCCAACCACCAAGCCCGTGCCGCCGCCTGCCCGCTGAGGGACAGCCCCGGACTGCTCCCAGGTGGGGCCCGGCCACCCCAGGTGCAGCCCCGCCTGCCCACAGCTGCTGGGAGGGCGGGGCCTCCGGCCCAGGGCGGGCTGGGAGGAGGCAAACTTGCTGGAGCCCTCACAGCTCCCCAGCTGCAGGGCCGGTAGCACCGCTGGGCTCTGGGGCTCTGGGCTGCTGCTCCTTCCTTCTGGGCCCGCAGATCAGCTGCTTTTATCTGAGCCCTGGCTTGATAAGACTACGTGTAAACAGGAGAACCCTGTCCTGACAGGTCTGGGTGCTTCTTTCCTAAGACAATGTATGGCCCAGCTTGGGGACGCTCCCTCTGGCCAGGGAAGTCTCCACTCCCTCCCTGGTCCAGTCAATGGGCCTGGGACCCTCCACGCTGGGCCTCACAACAGCCAGAGGGCCCCACGTCCAGCCCTGGGACTGGGAGGAAAGATGGGGAATTTTAGAAAACCCATATTGTACAGCTACAGCTGTGACCCAGCAGAAGAACTTCCTTGGCAGAACTAAAGCCAGAATTGGAAAAAAAAATTTTTTTTTTTAACTTACTTTGGTTTTTCCAATTTGGAAAATCCTGTATAATATCCTGGAGTTTTGGGAATCAAGGAACTTTTTTTTTTTAATGTCCAAAGGAGGGGAGAGAGAATAAAAACAGGTTTTTTTTATAAAATGGGGAAAATAAAATTTAAAAGGCACCGAGGAACACCGAATAACGAACTTGGAAAGCGCTGGGCTGAGGGGGAGCCTGTTTCCAGAGGCTCTTCCTCGCCGGGCGCCAAATGGTAGTAAGCGGGGCCGAGGCCAGGCGGGGTCATGGAAAATCTGGGACTCCGGGCGGGCGTGTCCACCCAACAGGGACAGCTCTGTCATCCCGGGGGAGGCCTGCAGGGCGGGTCTGTGTGGGGGCCGACCAGAGCACTGGATCGAGACCCTTCCTCCCACTGGCACAGAAGAGAGATTTCAATCCTGTCCTTCCCTCAAATTGATTTGCTTGAAAACTGTGCATGAAAATAATTTTCTTCTCCCCATCCTCATCCACCCCCCAGGGTTTAAACATCTCTAAGGGTCCCAGAAGCCTGCTCAGTAGCCGATTCGGGGGAGCAGCGGTATTTCCACATTCCGAGGCCGTGGATGCAGGAGGCCAGCTTCGGCTGGAGCTGACAGGCTCTGTCTGCACTCTTGTTTCACCCTTGACCACAGCTTTCCATAGCCCCCAAGTCTTGAACCTCAGGGTAAACAAGCGTGCACGAGGAGCCCCTTGGCCAACAGAAGCCCCTTTACCTGGAGAGGGCCCAGCAGGCAGCAGAGCAGAGATGGGGGAGCCGGAGCAGGAGGTGGTGGGGCTGCCTGGGCACCATGGGAGGAGACGACCAGGGAACAGAAGAGGAGGGGCTGGGCGGGCATTGTGCCACTGGCTACACGGGGCTGGGCTGGGCTGGGTATCTGTGTTTGTCCAGAGCTTCTAACTGTCTAAGCGCATGAGACTTGGGTTGGTTCCCCTGATAAAGCCCAGAGTTGCTCTGACTAATTCTTCCTCTCTTCTCTTTGGGTCTCGGTTTCCCCAGGTATGACTGGAGGCACAGGAGGAAGTGATCTTCCAGAGTCGCATCTACTTAGACCTCCATTTGCAGGGTGGCAGGTGTCCCTGGAGCCACTTGGCCTCGGGCAGGGCCCTCAGCTTCCGGGGTTGTGGGACACGTGGTTGACCATAGGGAGTGACAATGGTGCGGGGACACTGCATCTGCTCCAGGGGGGAGGGCGCAGAGCCCTCTGAAGACAGGAGCCAGAGCTGTGGGGACACTCGGAGTGCTGCCCGGGTCCACTCTAGACCCCTTTGAGCTTCCCGGTTTGCCCAGTCTGCGGGGATGGGTTGGGGAATGCAGAGGGTACTGACCATAAGGACCACTACCCCCCTCTGGGTCTGTCCTTCTACCCCACCCTGGCCCCCAGGACCCAGCTCCCCACTCCAACAATGGCTCAGCACAGCATGAGACGGTAAGAATTTAGGGGGTATAGAATGATGCAGTGGGACCCCTCCTGACCTCCAGGCAGCCTGAGAAGCAGGTCAGGGCTCACAGGCCAGCCTGGGGATCCTTGTATTTCTGACCACACCTCTCTGCAGCTGGGCTCCCAGCTCCACACTGGCACCTTCTATGAGGCGATGCTCTGTCTCACGCTCCCACATGCCCCATGCTCCAGGCCTGCGCCCCGCATCAGACTTAGAGGCCTGGCTGGGCTCACCCGCAGCAGCCCCTCGTGCCCTGCTTGCCAAGGTCTGTGCGCCCCAGGACCATGCAGCTGAGCCCTGCCCAGAGGGACCAGGAGAAGCAGGAGAGATTCGGGGGCAGAGAGAGCACAGGGCGGTGGACCTGGCAAGAGATCAGCGGCAGCCTCCGGGTGGGCGGAGAGGGCGGCATGCAGACAAACCCCGGTGCAATGAGGGAGTATTCCGATCACCTGATCACCTTTCAGTCCAGGCTCCCCCATGCTGCCCATCAGTCCCTGTGAGACAAAGGCTGAGGTCAGGGGCGGGGGCCCAATACTAGATCCCTGGCCCACGGGGAGGGGGCAGAGGTGGGGCAGGGTGAGGGTGAACTTGAACACAGCCCGGGGACCCACCCAGAAGAAGGCGTGACCCCAAGACGAAGGGGTCACACTGGACCATCCCAGAACTGGCCCAGGCAGTGCCAGCCTGTCCTCCACACACCCTGGCTCAGCTGCACTGAGTTCACTGATCTCACGATGGTCCCGGTGGTCCCAGCAATGAGCCCCCAGGACCCTCAGGGGCCCCTGCCGGAACCACCATGGACTGGCTCATGCTCAGCTCGAGGACTGGTGGCCCATAGACATCTGGACTAAATGACATACAGGTGACAAGGAGTTCTCTAGCCAGAGAGAAGCAGAGCTCTGACAGCCCAGTTTCTAGGCAGCACCTGAGGCCCTTGGTGTCCCTCCCCCGTGCCACCCAGGAGCACCCTTCCTTGTGATGCCAGGGGGCCCCG
The DNA here is from genome assembly GCA_004025085.1 of Thryonomys swinderianus. Taxonomy (NCBI): domain Eukaryota; kingdom Metazoa; phylum Chordata; class Mammalia; order Rodentia; family Thryonomyidae; genus Thryonomys; species Thryonomys swinderianus. Next base: position 59,462 of record PVIC010000228.1, read on the forward strand.
TTTACCTTCATGCCCTTGGGTCCTGGGTAGCCAATGGGACCCAATGCTCCCATGTCGCCCTGGGGAAAGAAAGAGAAGACCTCAGGAGGGTCACCCAGGAGGCTAGCCTGAGCCCAGGGCTGGGCTCTCAAGAGTGCCACTCCTTTGTGTTGATCTTGGAATTCGGCCAGCTGCCCCAGGCCTGAGTCTGAACCGGTGACCCTCCCCAATCAGTGCTTCTTATTAGATATTAGTTACTCTGTCCCCTCTTAGCTAAGGGACTTGGGGTCTTTCACTTGATTTCTTGGGACATCAGTCTTCCTCCCTATAAAATGGAAATGATGCCCCCCACCCCCTACAGAGCTATGGGCATAAAGAGGAGTTCTGCTTCCTCTAGTTGGCAATGGGGCACTTCCTGTTCCCAGAAGCCCAGACATCTCCTTGGCAGGCCAGCAAGGATAGTGGGGCCCCAGCAGGACTTTGGGTTGGGGACCCACCTGAGGCCAGATCAGCCCACCCAAGGTGGGAGCAGTGGGGCTTTTGGACCTGGGAAGCCCAGCACACCCCAAAGGTGCTCTTCTGTGAAGGCAATGACGGCGCCAGAATCAGAACACATCCATCCACTCTTGGGGGCAGGGGGACTTCTGTGCCTCAGTTTTCTCAATCTCAAATGGGGAATAACAATTCTATGCACCTCTCAGTGGAGTTTCGAGCAGTAACTGATTTAGCAGGTAAGGCTACTTGGCAAGTTTGGAGCCATTTTTCATTGTCATAGCCGAACAACTGCTACTGGCATTGAGGGGGCAGAGGCTGGGGAGGCTGCAAAAGTCCTGCAGGCATAGGGCACCCCATAACAAAGAATTTTCCAGCCCAATGCATGAAAATCCTAAGATCAAGAAACCTTATCTCAACTGGGTGTGGTGGCTCATGCCTGTAATCCCAGCCTTTTGGAAGGCTGAGGCAGGAGGATCTCAAGTTTGAGCCTTGCCTGGGAAACTCAGCAAGACCCTATCTCGAAATAAAATAACATCAGCCAGGATATAGCGCAGTGCAAAGGCCCTGGTTTCAAACTCTGGGACCACAACCAAAACAACAAAACAAAACAACCTGGTTCAGTGAGGAGTGACCAAATCTTCTCTTAACAAGCTCACCCCTTTCCCTCAAATCTCACCCTGCCAACCTCTCTCAAAGCCACTCTCACCTACGGCCATAGGATTAAACCTGGAAGCCACCACACAGGAACCGTCTGTCAGAAAGCGAAGCTTCCATCCGACAGGAAAATTGTCGCGCACAGGTAACCCTGGCGCTAGGGCTGAGCAGCTGGTCCTTTGCGCGCCTCAGTGCAGTCGCTCACGAGCCAGGGCGGAGCTAGGATTCATGGTGGGGTTTATTTCCAGAGTTTCTGGGCAATTTTGAGGTCACCTTCAGTGGGAAGGAAGCAGGGAGTGGAGACTCCAGATTGCTGGGGGGTGGAGGTGGGGGAGGAGGCTTCGGGAAGAGGGGAAAGCAGGTCTTGCAGAGTGCATTTTAACAGCCCAGGCTCCTCCTCCTGTGCTCGAGGAGGCTGCACACTGCTGGCTGTAGGGCCTGGAGTCAGGGCAGACTGAATGACAATGGCCTGCAGGGGTCGTGACAACTCCTAAAGCCTCTCTGGAGACAGGGACCCGGTGTAAACACTGAAGGGGAAGAAATCCACAGCAAAGGGACCAAAGGAGACCATGAAAATTCACATAAGAACACTATCTGCAGGTCTGTGGCACCCCAGACTGCCCCATAAAAGCAGAAGGAGAAGTCAGGGGCGGTGGCACATGCCAATGATCCCAGCCCTCTGGGGAGCCTGAGGCGGGAGGATTACAAATTCAAGCCCAGCCTGAATTATCAAGATCCTGTTTCAAAAAATAAAAAGGGCTGGAGATGTAGCTCAGTGTGAAGGCCCTGGATTTAATCCCCAGTAACACACACAAGCGTGCATTCACGCGTGCACACATATGCGCACACACATACGCATGGACCAGCACACACATTCTATGTTCAGAGCAGGGGCAGGGAATAGAGGAAACTGCAGGTCACCACCACAGAGGGCAGCTCGCAGAGCCACATGGGATATCATGTTCCCACAATAGTGAGCAGCGACCCGGACCTTGCCAGTTCCCTCCCCGGACTGTGTGCTTTGCACCTTAGCTCAAGACTCCCACCAAGAGCACCGCCAGGCAGAGGCCCGCTGTGGGCCGCCTTCCCAGCAGTGGCTTTGAGCTCCTTGACCATAGCCAAACATCCCTCTGAGCACAGCAAGGGCGCTGGTGGCCTGGACATGGAGCTGCTGCCCTCAGTAACTTCAGCATGGTCAGACCCGGTTCTTGTGACAGACGAGGAGACCCAAGCTTAGCTCAACATTAAATATTGAGAAGGGGCAAAGCCAGAACACCCGCCCTCGCTGCCTCCCTCGCTCCACATTCCAGCGCTGCTTCCCTTCTTTAGTGGTGCCAGCCTCAGCCACTAACAGGTACTTGGATAGCAGGCTCACGGGCCCCAGCTCCACCTCTTCCAGGCCCGTACACTGTGCCCCACTCATATGGTCATTACCCATCTAGCTCTCTGCCCCAGGGCCCACGTCACTTCCTGGTTCCAGAGCCCCACCCCCTACCCTGCCCCGTGACCCTGATATTCAGTGTGGAACTCTGACCTTTTTGCTCATGGCTGTCACTGCTAACTCACTCATCTACATGCCCACTGGGCCACCACCCAGCCAGCCACTACACTGAGGGTGGGTGCCCAGTCTGGTGACTTTACCTTGGGCACAGCCACAAGTAGGTGCCTGATCAAAGTGGCTTAATGGACAGCACAGTGAGCATGGAGGGGACCTGCCCTTGAAGGCCACACATCTTTCCAGAAACATAAAGAGGGTATCTGCAGTTAGGGACCAGGACCCAGAGACTGGCCCACCTTAGCTCCTACATGATCTTCCTAAATGCCTTCTCTCACACTGGAGGTGCCCTGGCACCACCCAGCCCAAGCCTCCCACATCTTCTGGCTCTGCCTGGCACAGAAGTCTCAGTGCTGGTGACATGGGACAGGAGGGAAGAGCTTCAGCCCACCCAGAGTTAGGCCAGGGCTGCGTGACCTTGGACAGGTACTTTCCCTTTCTAAGCCTCAGTTTCCATCACTGCACAATGGCGCTCCTGTCCCTTACTTCTCAGTGGTGACAATTCCATAAGAAGCACAAGGTCAACACACAAAGGCTTGGGGAAAAACAAAAACACCCGGGGACTTATTGAAATGGAACCAAGCCTACCTTGGAAGCACAAGGGCCTGAGTTCGATCCCCGGGACAAAAGCAAAAACACAAAACACAAGGGCTTGGTGAATGGCAGTGAGTGGGCCATTCTGACCTGCTGGACAGACAGGAAACAAAGCCGATGGGTGATCATTTGGTGGCAGAATATAGTGGACCGGTCCACTGTGCCCCACGGTGGGTTTTTGGCTAGATCACATGTTCTTTGGGTCTCATTAAATAAGGGAGCCAAAATTCCCTCTGTATCACTCTGAAGAAAAGACAGAAATTATCTTTGTTGAGCAGATTCTGGAATCAGTGCACCTTTCTTGTGCCAGAGTTTCAATTACTCAAAAGGACTGCTTCTGGGCACTCACCTCGGAGGCCGCAGGGAGCCGCTGGGACGGGGACACTCAGACCTGGGTTACGAACCGGACACCTGCACTCCCTCGCTGCTGCCCTTGGGCACCCGAGGCTTCTGGACCTGTGTGTGCGGCGCACACGCAGAGCAGGCGCTCTGTAAATGTTAGCTTGTCCTCTCTTGCCCTTCCTCGCTGCTGTAACGACCCGGGGGACGGAGTCTTGGCCTGTCTGCATGCAAATTGCTCCAGCTGACCAGACCGGAGGCAGTGAACACTGCACACGGCCACCGAAGTGATGATCAATACGTGGAATCCTCATGGCTCATCTCAAAACCCACATCCTTCGGAAAACCTTAGGTGACTCATGATGCCTCTTCCCCCGTAACTCCTGGGTAAAAAATTCCTTTCCTTTCCAGCTCTCTGGGGAGGCAAATTTTTCCCCAGGCAAAGAAGCTGATGTTCCCCAAAATGCAGGGTGAGAAGGGGCACTGGTGTGGACCACAGTGGTAACTTGGTGGGCTCAGGGCCACCCCTGTGACCTCCAGGAGCAAAGACAAATGGAAATCCACTTCAGCAGCAAAGGGAATCTAAAAATGGGAAAAAGAGGCTGACATAGCCAGAGGAAGACACAGGGCAAAAAGAGGCCCCGAGATGGGGCAGGTCAGCTGTTTGGAAGGTCCTCCGCACAGGACTTGAGGGTCTGAGAAAGGTATGCCCAGAGCTTAGCCCCCAGTTTGGGTCTCGAGTAGGGGGAAAGGAAGAGGAGCGCTTTGGCCTAGGAGTTGGACTCACAGCCTCTAATCCTGCCTCTATCCTCTTCCTTTTGTGTGACCTTAGTTAGCCACAGCCTCAGTCTTACCAACAGTTCAATGGGATTCAAGACACAAAAATAGGCCATTGTCAGCTTATAAAAGGACAAGATGTCCAGTTACATTTGAACGTCTGATTTAAAAAGAATGATATTTTGATATAAAATAAGTGCTAAATATTTCATCTGGCATTCAAATATAAGTGGGTGTCTTGTATTTTATCTGGCAACCTCGATGATGGAGACCAGAGGTGAGCACAAGATTTGTCAAGAATCAGGAGGCCCAAGGGCTGGATGGCATCATCTGCATCTCCAAGATCTGCATTTATTCAGCCAAACGATACCGTTACCCCTCTCAGGAGCCAACCTAGTAGACACAGGGACAATGACAAACAGGAGTATGTGCCAAAGATGACAGCAAGAGATGTAAACATCCCTTTGGAAAACCTTTAGGGACCAGGGTTGTTTAGCCTGAAGAAGGAGCCTTGGGAAGAACAAATAGGGAGCATCTCACCCCTGGACAACAAGGACAACTTGGCCTCAAGGACAAGAACACCAAACAATGCGGGCTCTGTGCAGAAGGTCCAGGTCCCAGAGAGGGAGGGATTTCTAATACCAGAGCCGTTCAAGTTGGAATTTAATGACCATATGACAAGGATGCTCCAGAAAGAGTTCCTGCTGGGCTTTGAGAGGACTGGATAGAAAGACTTTCAGAGAGTTTTCTAACTGGAAAAGCACATGGCAGACATTATTTTCTTCCAAAACATCTAGGTCAGCACTGTGTGCCAGAAAAGGTGCTCAGCAGAGTCCTGCTGAATGGACGTCAGGGTCAACAAGTGTGTGACTCACATGTTAACACTTCCCAATCTCCCGCCAAGGCAGACATCACTAATCGACTGAGGCACCGTCTCCCATTGAGTTCCAACATGACTTAGAAATCTTTCTCAATGAAACAACCCAGGTAGCTGCTACCAGGCAATAAAAATGCCACATGTGCACATGCATGCCTGTGTGTGTGTGAGTGATACAATGATAGCAATAATAGTTATTACTGTGTCCTAGGCACTTCGTATGTATTAGTTATGTAAAGCCTCACAACCATCCTGTGAGTTAAGAACAAACATTACTTCCATTTTATTGAGGCAGACATTGAAGCACAAGAAAGTTAAACAATTTTCACAAGGTTGCAATTCAGTGAGTATAGAGCTGGAATTGGAACCCAAGTAGTCTAGGTCCTGGGCTGGTCTCTTGGCTGCTGGACTGGACCATGGGTTTCTATGCTTCTAACAAGAATGGGTACATGAGGGGTCCCTAGGGCTCCTGGACCGAGAGGTGGACACAAGCTAACCTGACCTTGTACCCCCATCTCACTGGGCTCCGCTCCCCCAACTTGAGCAGAAACAGATGGTTACTCCGCAGTCACATCAGGACTCTGGCCTCTCTCAGGTCCAGCCCAAGATCGAGACTCACCCTCTGCCAGCTCTGTGGCAAGGCCTGCTGTCACCTGACAGAACACCCCCCTTGCCTGGACGGGTCAAAGGCTTGAGCTCCTCTGGCCTCCCCGTGTTCAGGCCCCGTGGTCCAGGGCCTCTCAGCGGGAATAGCTAATATCTCAGTACTTGGAACTGACAGAGTCTGCAATTTTCCACTCGTGTTTCGAACCCTGTGCTGAGCATGGTGTGGACAATGCCTCAGTTGACCCTCACAACCAAGGAGCCCGGAGGACTTTGCTCTCATCTCCATTCCCCACATGGGAGTTAACCCCACAGAGGGGCAGCGACTTGGCCCAGGCTCCATAGCCAGGATGTGATGGAGCTGTGACTTGTGGGGAGGGAAGGAGACTGGCCAGCATGATGCACTTGCTGGCCACTTCCTCCTCCGGGACGCGAAGGCCCCACTGCTGACTGGGCAGCTGTCACCCCTTCTGGCCTCCTTGTAAAGCGATGGACAGGCAACACGTATAAAGGTACGCTGCCGCTCAGCCTCATTTAACTAATGAGAAGCAGCTCAGAGATGACAGACCACCCCCCCAAGGCACACAGCAGGGCCTTCCTGCCTCAGTCTCCTCCCCAGGCTGTCCTATCCTGTTCCTCCAAGTCCCTTTGGAGATCTGAAGACCAAGGAGGTCTTTCAAACACCACCCCCCTGGGGTGTCTGTGTACTTACAATGAGGCCGGGGACTCCCAGGGGCCCTGGCAGGCCCAGATCGCCCTGCAAATACAGAAACCAAGGCAGTTACTCGCCGTCTCCCTCCAGAGCCCCTCACACCATCCTCTTAGGGCACCTGATGGAGCCTTTTGGACAATACTCTTTGCTCCTAACTCCGGGCCCCGGGGCTCTCCCGCACCTGGCCTGATGTTTGGACAAGGGCCCTTGCCATCTGCCATCAGCTGTCCACATCTGGATGGGACAGCTGGATCCTACACCCAGCACCTTCCAATTGCAGGTGTGAAGTGCGGGCAGCACTGTGAGGCGGTACTGCAGATGCGCAGAAGACTGGGGGTTCCAGGGGCTCGAGGACATAGCAAAGCCCTGCTGGCCCCCAGCTGGACTTGAGTTCCTCCCTTCCAGGACTTCAGAGGCCAGTGAGTCAGGGGATGGACACTGCCCATCGCTGGTCCCTCACCTTCAGCTGTCACAGCTCTACCAATGGATCTTCTGCCACAGCAGAAAAGACAGGTGGAGGGGTTGGACCAAGCTCAGAAGGGTAGGTTGTGAATAAAAATGAGGGTTCTGGGAATGACAGTGAGCTGTGAGAAGTGCCAGCACCTGCCCGCTCCAGCTGGTGCCACCCGTGGGTGCCCAATGGGAGGTTGTAATGATGGCCACCACAAGGAAGACAGGGTAATAAGCAGCCCTTGCCTTAAAACAAGGAAACTGAGGGCCAAGGATTTAGCTGAGTGGTTTTGGCCTCTGCCTGGAAAGCACAAGATCCTGAGCTCAATCCCCAGGAGCACATATCACAATGCCGGATTTAGTGGCTCACGCCTCTAATCCCAGCACTCGGGAGGCAGAGGCAGGAGGATTGCAGTGAGTTCGAGGCTAGCCTGGTCTCGCTAGTTTAAGGCCAGGCCAGCCTGAACTACAAAGTGCGACCCTGTCTCAAAAAAAAATTTAAAAAGAGGAAACTGAGGCTCAGCAAAGGGAAACAACACATCCAAGGTTTCAGTAATGCAGCAGAACTAGGGCCAGCCCTCAGGCCCTTGTCCTGTTCTATCCTTCCCCAAGGAAACTTCCAGAAGGGTTGTCCAATCACCATGCAATGGCCAACCTGGTAAATGGCGTACCGGTAGAAAGACCCTAATCCCCTACGTGACCTTCACCCAGAGCGATCCTCACCTCATTTTCATCCCAAGTCCAATGCCACTGTCGCAGGGCTCTTCCCTGCTCCCTGTTCCTCCGTTCAGACCACCCAGCCCACTAGCTTGTGCCATGTGCCAGGGAGGTGGCCATGCCTCCTCCAACCCCTCCACCCACTGGAGACTCATGGTGGACTGAACACCTCCCCTGCCCTCTTCCTAGTTCCACGACAGCCCCCTGGGGTGGGCATTTGGGTCCTCCAATTTGCAAAGGAGGAAACTGAGGTTCAGAGGTGAGGCTGACAGGATTGAAACCCTGATGCGTCCGGCCCTGAGGTCAAGGCTTGGACGCTGGGAGCCTGGCTAGTCAGGGCTGGAGAAAACGTGCAGATTCGACTGATACATAATCGGATGCTGACCACGGATGCAGCAGCCACCTCGGCAGAGGACACAGATGGACACAAGCTGCTCAGGCAGGAAGCCCCAAAAGTGATGGGGGACCATGGCAAGCATCCCAGAATGCTCCGGGCGTGTTCAGTACCCCCCTGGCCAAGAATGACTGATTTCTTCCCCAGGGCCTGGAGCAAACCCAGTTCCCCAGGGCAGGCTGACCTGGCGCTTCAGCAGGACAGAGCCGGCCTGGGATTACACATGCCCTATAAACAGGCCTGCAGTGGAGATTCCTTCAGAGTTCAGCTCTTGCCTACACGGGCCCTGCAGACTGTCTGTTCCCAGGCCGCTGTGGCCCATAAATATGCTTGTACCATCAGCAGACAGTGACCCACAGACCTGCTGGTCCTCAGGGCCGAGGTACAGCCAGGGGCTGTGTCCAGAGGCTCAGTTAGCGGGTGACTCTCCTGGGAGAGAGGGTGGGTGGGTGTCACAGTAGATGCGCCTAGTCTTCAGAGAAGGCAGGTAATTTGGAGGGGGCATCCATCTACTAGGTCACAGACAGATTAAACCCCTATCTGCCTGACCCCAACACCTAGGCTCCCAAAATGTGCACCGGGCTCACTCCGACTCTTTCTTGCTCCCAAACACATGAAGTACTTACAGGGTTTCCATCAAGTCCCGGCGGGCCTCTTTCCCCAAAGTCTCCGGGGAACCCCTGTGGACAGGCAAGAGCTTAGTGTTTGGAGCTGCAGGTGGCTTTGATCCAGACCCCAAGGGACACAAGGACAGTATCTGAGCAGTCTCATCCTCGGATCTGGGAGGCAGTGGGGTCCTGAGGTCACCCCTGCCGTCAACAAACGTCTCCCTCCTCAGGAGAGACCGCAGCCAGGAAGCCCTCTCTTTCCTACTCAGACTCTGAAAAGGAACTGAGGCACATGCCACCCTCCCAAATCTGGGTGCTGCTCTCCATGAAGCCGAAGGACATAAACGGAATCAGGAGGCCGGCCTGTCTAGGCCTGGACTAGTAGTTGCTGGGTGGCTAAGACCTTTAAGGACATCCTTTTGTCCCATAGGCCTCAGTTTCCACTCTGGCACTTCCCAGCTCCGATCTTCTGTGATTCTGATGTGACCTTGAAAAACCACCCTGTGGAAACATGAATCTTTGCTTTACAGGTAAACTGAGGCTGTGAAAGGGAAAGTGGTGAGGTCGCAGGAGGTCACACCAGAGCGTGCACAGGTGAGCACTGGCAGCCAGAGGCTCTAGGCCCCTCCCCGATCCTGCTCTGGGGACCACTCCACACTCTCTGGGGAGCCAGACAGCTGGGAAAACATCCGCTGTGCCGACACCTGCAGGAGCCGGGATAGCTCCATTCCTACTTCAAAGGGAAAACAGAGTCTCCAGCCTGGAGCTGGGAGACCTGTTCTCTGCTCCTTGAATTCAAATCATTGTTTTCCCGGGAAATTTAATAATTTTTTTTAAAAAAACCCACATGTTTCTGTGACCAGGAGAATGCCACACAGGTCAGACCACACAGATCCCTCTGGAGGACAATCTCGCTTTTGGATTCAACCCCAAAGACTATCCCTCAAGACAAAATCCTAACCAGCCACACGAGGGTATGGGCTTCTCTGTCCCAAGCCTCTCCTCCGCCAAGATGCCCCCTGGGTCCAAGTTAGTCCTGTTCACTGCTGGGCCACACAGCTTCACTCAGACAACAAGAGATGACGATGCAATGACAGGATTTGGACCGAGGCAGTCTGCCTGCACACAAAACTTCACTTGTATTTGACAGTCACCTTGAAGGAAAGGTCACTGTCCCCCTTAACAGTTGGGAAAATTGAAGCTCAGAGAGGAAATGTCCCTGGGCCAAGGCTATAAAACAAGCAGTGGCAGATCTGAGCCTGGGTCCCACCCCTCTGGACCATTATGTTCCTGAGAGCTGTACACAGGTAAAGCCTGGTGCACAGGAGCTGCGGGGCTGTTTTCAACTGGCAGCAGAGATGGGCATATGTGAATGTGTGCACGTGCACACATGGGTGTGCATGCTGTCTGCACACGACCACACCCAAGCTTCCTCTTCCCATATCCCAGGAGTGTCTGCTGGCAATTTCAGCCTTGCCCTGCTCCGATCTTTCTCTGACACAGTCTAGGGGACAGGGACATCAGCCACGTGAGTGGTGGTCAGGGGCACTTCCCAAGGCATTGTGTTCCTGCCTCTGGCCTTTGCAGGTTGCAGCAGGGGGGCATGGCAGGAGAGGAGGGCAGCCCTTCAGGAACGGGGTGCCATCCTGCTTGCCGCTGGCCAACTCCCCTGACCCACGAGACACAGGACCTGAGAAGCCCCGCTGCTCTCCACGCCCCGCATTTGGACCTGAGCGGGCCTCATGCTGGCTCCTGTGGGCTGGCTGTGCGACCAGAGCCTCATGGTGCCCTCTGTCCTGGGCAGGTTGGGGGCGATCTCTAAAGATTCCTTGAGCTTGTCCTGAGCCCTAGACAATGCTGGGAAGAAGAGAGGCCCTTCCTGTAGGCACAGGATGCCAATCAGCCTGGGCAAGATGAAGACCTTCAGGGCCACCCCAAGCCGTCCTGGCTGGGTGCCCAGGGAGTTACACCAGCATGCCAGGCAGGGCTCAGACACCTGGCTTTGCATTTGGAGGTGGCTCCAAGCTGCCTCCACATGCCCTCTGACCCAGCTGCCAGGCCAACCTCCCCAGGCTAGCCCTCACTCTGCCACCTGGGGGCCTCTCAGAGCCTCAGTTTGTGCTCTGTACCAAGGGGAATTTTGTGAGGATAAGACACAGCCCCTCGAAGACGCCAGCGACAGGAGCTGTGGGAAGAAGCAGAAGGCAGAGTCGGCAGACTAACAAGTCCGCATCCCCGAGACGAACGCAGCCTGGGGGCAGCTATGAGTGGCGACCTCCCAGCAGACCCAGGAGAGGCATCTATTACTGGCCCATTGTAGAGATGACAACACTGAGATCTGGAGAGGTTAAGGAACTTGTCTACAGACCCACAGCCATGCAATGGCAGAGCTGGGAGTTTTAACCCAGGCAGTCTGACCCCAGGGCTGTTCTCTCAGGTCAGATATGACAGGATAGACGGACAGACTACAGCAAGGTTCATCACAAAGGGGCAGGCATGAGAGGTACCAAGGGCTGGCTCTGCCTGGGCATGCAGGGTGGCCTTGGTGCCCACCCTGCGTCCATCCTTAGCCTCCTACAGATATGCCCTCTGGGGAATCTAGGCTTGCAGTCACAAAACAGCTGGGAGAAGGACAGAGCTCTCGAGGCACAGGGACAAATCTCAGGTGGGAACAATCACAAGTGATCCAAGACGGAAGGACTCCAGACACTACAGACATTTGACACCTCACTGGACCAGTGGGGAAACTGAGGCCTAGAAGGCCCCATCATGCCACTTGCTTGCCTCACAGCACAGCCCCTTTCCAACAGTCACCCCATCCTCTGACACCTGGCGCCTCCTGGATCTGATATCCTGCACCAAGCTGGATGGGAATCCCCGCACACCTCCGGGCGTCCAGCTGGTACAAGGGAACCAGGCGGCAGCGAGCATCGCAGACTGCTCCACGCTGCTGCTCACAGCCCAAAGCAGGAGCTCCATCCCTACAGGGTGCGGCCTCCAGGGGCTGAAGGCCAAACACTGAGCAGAGCCAGGCCCACGGGAGACAGAGCGTGATTGGGGAATGGGACTTCCCATCCTCTCCTGGCCCCACAACTCGGGAACAGAGGTGCAGGCAGGGACTGCTGTCATCCATGCACACAGGAGGACGGAGGCTGCTGAGACCTCCCAGGGCCTTCTGGTCCCCCCCAACCTCCCAGGGGAAAATGCGATCCCCGCTTTCTGCCCAGAGAGGGTGGGTGGGAAGGCATGGGGCACCAGACTCAGATGTCCTGTTGGGGCGAGGTTCCCAGGCCTCAATCGGCTGCTCCTTCCCATCCAGTGGGACTTCAGCCACTGGTCAGTTCCATGAGGCCCTAGATTGGCTGGGACCAACAGTGGAGATATTTGGTGACCTGACGGAGCCAGCAGAAACCCCTTAGAGGTCTCCTGACAAACTCCCCACATCTGGAAGTTCCCGCAGCATGGATCCTGGTCCTTTCTACCGTAGTCGAAGAAGCCTGCACTCTTTTCCGCAAGGGTGCGTGTCCCCAGGTACTACGTGGAAAGACCCTGGGAGCCCTGTCCCCTCTGGCCTTAGCCACGTCACCCTGAGCACAGCAGGATGCAGGAGAGGTCTCACAGGATTCTGTGGCTGACGGTGCTGGGACAGCTCTGGAGACCTTATTTCTGGCTCACAGGGTTCCCAGGACAAGAGTTTCATCTGTTTGGGCCTTGGTTTCCCCACATGGGAAGGCGAGGTCCCTGTAAGTTCGCTCTTAGCTCCCTGCAGAACTAGAAAGAGCCCTGGGCTTGTCAGGAGTGGGGCTCCTGCCCCCACCAGGTAGCCACGCGTCTCCAGGAGGCCCGATGTCCCTGAGCCGCACAGCAAAGGGCTGAGGCAGCTTTGGCCTTTTTACAGCTTCAGGCTTTGACTCCTGGCGATACCTCATGCTGGCTGAGGCAGCTGGGCAGGGCCGAGGGCTGCTCTGGGCAGCAGCCAGTGACCAGCACCCTGACAGGCACAGGACAGCACTGCAGCCGCTTCCCAGCCCTCAGAGGGACCCTGCTGGGACTGACCCAGAGCCGGGCCAGGCCAGGAGGAAGCCCTCAGCTTGGCCGAGCTAGTGACGTCCTCTGCTCAGACCCTCCTTGCAAGCCATGCAGTGTTCTTTCCAGCAGGTGTGAGGGGAGGATGAGAGCCACAACCTCAGCCTTCCTCTGGGGACAGGGGCTGATGCAGAAAGCATGTGGACTTGCAGCGAGGGTGCTGCATTTGCCACCACTGGCTGTGTGACCGTGGCAAGTTACCTGCCCTCTCTGGGCTGCCTGCTTATCTGTGTGAGAGAGGCTAGTCCAGGCCATCACGAAGATTCCTAAATTCTGAACTTCCTTGGCCTGCATGCTCAGCTCCTATGTGGCCAGGGATTTATGGGGCTGCCCTCTTCCTTCTAAGGAGGTGTGGAAGCCCTGTTCTTTGTAGCCGCTAGGGCAGGTGAGGAGAGTGTGGGCTGTGTTCTAATCCAGCGCTGGCTCTCAAAAGACAAAGGCCTGTGGCCCAGCCTGATCCTGACCCTGATCTCACAGGTCAAGTGACAGCCTGGCCTTGGCAGGGAGGGGGTGCTCTACGACCATCAGAGCAAACCCCCCAAGGTTGATGGGGGAAGGGGTAGATGGTGGCAATACCCAGCCGAGTCACCTCCCAGTCTGCAGCTCGGACTGAGGGAGCCAGATGAGAGGAGGAGAGCCCAGAGGAGCAGAGGCTGCTCCTTGCCCACGTCTGGATGGCAGGCAATGTGCCAACGCACAGGGCAGCTGTTGGGCCGTGGAAGGTCTAAATCTGATGGTGGGGACCTCGCTATCTGCCCCTCCATCCACCACAGAACAGGAGGCAAGGGGTGGGCTGATGGCTCTTCCAAGTCCACGGAGATCCCGAGGGCAGCAGCACAGGCCCAGGCCTCCAGGGAGGGTGCCCAGGGGAGGCTCCGCTCTGCCCTCTGGCAGCAGGACCGTGCGCAGATCTTACTGCCACTCAGGGGCTCAGTTTCTCCTTCTGAAGAGTGAGATAACTGGGACAAATAACTTCCCTACCAGGCGAAGACTCTAGGAATTCTACTTTTACAACATAAGCACCAACTAGCGATCCTCTCACAGCCATCAAGCTTAGAGACCTTGGGAACAAACCGCCTAAACCAGAATCCTGACTCTACTGTCCTGTCGCTGCGGAATCCTGGATAAGTTACTTAATTTCAGTGCATCTGACTCTTGCTTTACAACCCAAACAAGAAGAAAAACAAACCCCTACCGTAGTGGATGGCAGAGAGCAAGCTGGTGGGCCAGAGGTCACCACTGAGCCCCTCTTGGGCGCCCCTGCGATGACTGCCCCCACCCCACTGCCTCCAGCCTGTGTGTGCCCAAGTGAAAGGGACAGAACCAGGAGACATGGGACAACACGGACACCCAGCCCCCCAGCCCAGGCAGGCCACAGACACGACGCCCTGGACAGAAGCTCCAGTCACAGAAGTACACGGAGGGAAGAGGACCGGTCAAGGGGCCCTGGGAGCCCTGGCCAGCAGCAGCCACTCTGCATCCTGTGGGGCGGGGCGCACAGCCACGCACACAGAGCAGACCAGAGGGAAGTGGGCAGTGCCCGGCTAGGCCAGGCACGCAAGCAGCATGGCCAGCGGGAAGCGGGTTCCCCGTAGAGTCTGCGTAATAGACACGGAAAATCTTTACCGGCCTACCCATCTTGCCCCTCTTGCCAGGAACGCCAGGCAGGCCCTGTAGGGGGAGAGAGGGCAGCTGTCAGCATAGGACTGTAGCCGGGGACAGCAACCAACCCCGAGCCCCCTCCCCCTTCCAGCAGGAAGTCACAGCAAGCCTGGAATACATGCCATGCAGCCATGTGTGCCCATGAGAGGGGTGACCCGGGGTTGGAGCTGCCAGACTCCAGTTGGGAAATGACTAAAGAAAGCAACTGGCACCCTGGTACTCAGCAGGTGCTTCACAAGTGCCCCTCCTCCGGCTTTCCTAAGATGCTCTATCCTCAGCTTTTTGTCACGGTCACAACTGAGTTCCCAAATACTGGCTTAGGCTGGGAGTGGGCCCCCCCCCCCAGAGGGCTCCTCACAGACATCACAGTTGGGCCAGAGGCCATGGGCAGCCCCTGTCCTTTCCCCAGATGCCCTGACTTCAGACACTCAGGTTGGAAGGACAGGGCACAGCGGGGAAGCTCAGCCCCTGCCCCGTCTCTTATGGGGCTCACCTATCGCCATCTCCCCTGTCGTCCCCTTGCTCCTTCCCCCAGGTGTCGATACCACTCTCTTGTCCCTAGACAGCAGGTCTTTCTGTCTCCCCTGTCCCACCCCAGGCTCATGCCACTCAAGTAACTGCACCAAGCTGGCTGGGCCAGAGATGGGCAGCCGTTTTGTGCAAAGAGGCAGACAGTGACTATTTTGGCTCTGTGGGCCATCTGGTCTCTGTCACAGCTACTCAGCTCTGCCACTGTAGTGGGACAGCAGCCAGGAACCATAGTCAACAAATGAATATGGCCACTCTCAATAAAACTTTATTTACAAAACAGACCGCTGGCCATAGTTCACAGAGCTCTACTGCCAAAGGTGAAGTTGGCCCATGTGTCATTTATCAAAAGCTCATGAGAGGCAGCATCCCTTTCCTGACCTCGGTCCCGCAGTGCTTGTGTGGCCTCACTCGGGGGCCCTGGCAGCCTCTCCTCACTCACTCTCTCACTGGGGCTTGGGCCATGTTGACAGCGGAACCTGCCAAGCTGTCAGATGCCCCTGACTTTGCACACGCTGTTCCCTAAGCCTGGAATGCACACGCCCCGACCTGCCCCTCACAGACTCCTGCTCCGCTCAAGCTGCCTCCTCCAGCAGGGATCCCGTGACGTCAGGGGCTGGCGCCTCACAGGTTCTGCTTTACATCAGCCGGGGCGGGTGGCAGGTGAATCGCCCAGGAGGCATGCTTACCCGCTCTCCGTCGGACCCTGGCAGGCCGAAGAGCCCTGGGATTCCGATGTAGCCCTGGGAGAAAGCAGGAGGGTCAGTGGGTTTGCATGGAAGCTGTGGCCGGCCCAGCCCGTCCCACTCGCCCCGCTGCCACCCCCTGTCCGGGGTCCTCGTCCTCGCTGGCAGCAGCGGCAGCTCCTGTGCTCCTCGACGGACGACATAGGCCTTGAGGCAAGTGTATATGCCCATGGACTGCATGGTGCTGGCTTCCACGATGTAGTCCAAAGGCACATACCCTCACGCCAGGGAAGGGCGCGGGCACTCGCGGACGGAGGCCCGCCCCGCACAGGGCTCCGGACCTGCGGAAGGAAGCTCGCGTCTGGGTCAGATGCTAGCGTGGCCCCAAGTCCCACCCACCCCAGGAACACTCCACAGCTCCTCCGAGGCTTCAGAGGTCCTGGCCGTGAGCTTGATGGGCACCCCAGCCATCTGAGTGCCAGAGTCACAGCCTCGGCTGCCCCGGCATGTGGCCACATCCTGCCAGGCACATATGCTGCTGCCTTAAACTCTCAAAGGGCACCGCAGCCGGTCTCACCCCCGCGGGACATACAAGGGCACTGAGGCCACACGGTCGGTCAGCGCTGGGGCGGGGAGTCCTTTTAGCCAACTCCTAGCAGCTTGGAGGTCACCTAGGTGCCACCAGGGTGAACATCTGGCCACATCGCTGCACTATGGTGC
This sequence comes from Thryonomys swinderianus, assembly GCA_004025085.1. Taxonomy (NCBI): domain Eukaryota; kingdom Metazoa; phylum Chordata; class Mammalia; order Rodentia; family Thryonomyidae; genus Thryonomys; species Thryonomys swinderianus. The sequence goes on from PVIC010000228.1 coordinate 75,898, forward strand.
CTCTGGGGGATGCGTCTGATTCCTGCCACCCACCTGTTCCCGTGCTGCCCTCCCACGCTCACAACTGCAGCACCAAACCCCGCAAGGCCCCTTCGACACCCTCTCCTCTGGCCATGCCCTGATGCCCAAGCCTGAGCAATCTCCCGTCCACCCAGCACCCCATTTGCATCCCCGCTGGCAGTGCCTAACACTGCCCCTTGTATTATGTTCCTTTCACCATGTTTCCCTCCTCACTAGCCTGAGACAGCTCAGAGCCTGTTCCACTGTCTGTACTCTAGATCCGTGCGTGACTTGAGGGTGACCTTAATAAAAGCCACCGTCCACACACTGCTGATCACACACTAAGCGCCAGGCTCAGCTCACAATGCTTTGCGTGCATTAAAGCATCTACTGTATCCCTATTCGACCCCCAAGGAGTAGGTGTTATTAGTCGGCATGATTGTAGAAGTGAGAAATAACATTTAGGCCAGGAGAGGTGAAGTGCCTTGCCCAGGGTCACCAGCTTCGGTGCAGTAGGACTGGCATCCAGTGTCCTTTCATCTCACTCCTGGGCCCAGGCCCCCAACCACAGCAGGATGCTGCCTCCCACAAACAAGCAAACGAGGGACAGTCACATCCATCGGTCCTTCCTGGGTAGCTAAGAGGCCTCTGAGTCAGCATCCTGTATTTTTCTTATTCATAACCTTAAAGGGTGGCATTTACTGACCCTCCAAGTGTCTGTGTCCGAGATGCCCTGGTGAGAAGTGTGCACCAGCCTCGCAGCTGGTGCACAGCCGAGCCAGTTTCTGAGCCCGGCACTGTGGCTCCAAACCCTGAGCTGTGTTTTGCCGCCTCATAAATCCTGGTCACATGGTGCAGAGGCTGACAGGCAGCTTGAGTGGCCCAGGCCCTGTGACCTGAAGGGAACTGGACTGCTTGGTCCCAACAGGTCCTTTGCCCACATGTGGCTTCAAGATGCCACCAGCATGGCACAGGTCAGTCACGTCCAGATGTCATGAGCATGTGCTGTCCTCCAGCAGGTGGGACCAGGCTGAGATCTCATACGGACCACAGAAGCTACAGCTCACAGGGACACAGGCCCCATCTGCCTGCACAGGGTGGCTCTTACGCGCTCTCCCGTCTGCCAGGAAATAAAGAGCTTTGGCTCCAGAGTGGAGGAAATATCACACAGGACCTACCCTGACAGAGGACGGTGAGACCTACTCATCAAGTGCTCCCTAAGCAGCAGCCTAGGCCTTGGAACACCAAGGTCCCTCAGCCCAGAGCCCCTTTGGGTGTCTAGGGGGTGTGGGAGGCCACCCAGGCCCTGTCATGACCCTGAGTTCCTTATAGAGGGAGTAGAGAGAACTCTACCAGATCAGCTTGTAGTCTTCCCACTCCATTTATCTTCCTTCAATACGTGCAGGACCTTCTCTGCCTCCCCAGCCTACACGAACTCTCCTGAGCACCTCTCCCCCAGCAGCACCGGCTGTCAGCTTCCTGTCTATTCCTCTGATTACTCGAGAGGCAGCAAGAAACAGTACTCCTGCTGTACAGACCAGCAAACTGAGGCTGGAGGACAACCAAGACTCCAATTCCGACCACCAACAGGGGTTCCCCAGGCCGGAGTCAAGGAGAGGAGCCTCTGAGACTTCGGTGACAGGCACAGAAGGTGGCCTCAGCTTTGGCTGCCTGACTGTCGGCAGCTGGGTGGCCAAATCCCAGCAGAGCCTGGGCCACCTCGACTGCCAGACCACAGGGCCTCTGCGGCCACCCCTTACTCCAGCTCTCTGTTCAAGTGAGACGACCTTGGCTCCAGTCGCGCTATGGCGTCAAGTGCGTATCTTGTCCACTGGGACAGGCAATGCCCAACCGGGTCTCCAGCTATGTGGTACTGGCCAAGGACCACTTACCCGGCTGCCTTTAGGGCCAGGATCTCCTACAGGTCCGGGTAACCCCTGAAACACAAAAGATAGACGGGCAAGGGCATATGGAGACTTCCTCCCCACCGCCAACATCACAGGCAAATCCTCCTCCAGCCTCAGCTACCCCTCTGGGGTGAGTTAGAGGTCTTCGTCCCAAGCCCCCGCAGCCTCAGGGATGGGACGACCCTCTGGGCCTCTCCCTGGAACCCAAATTCCTCTGGCTGAGGACCCAGCCCCGGTGCTTGCTTAGAGGGGCTTTGTTGCCTTTGTGCGGCCACCTGGACAGCCCGTCCTCAGCCTGCGCCCCCCTCTGCCTGGGGCACCCGAGACCTTCTCTGCGCAGCCAGAGCTTCCAGAAGCCATATACTGCACCTGCCTGCCAGGGTAACCTTTGGCCCCTGGGCTGCCCTCAGGTCCCGGCTGCCCCTGCAAAGAAACAGAGAACTGTGAGTGTGGGAAAGCGGGCAGGAGGGAGCCAATACCCAGCTCAGGGTCTGGGGTGATAGGTGCCTGGGGCTGACAAAGAACAATGGGAAGGGCAGGAACAGAGACAGGCCCCAAGCCCACCCCTCTTCAAAACTGGTCAGACTAGCTCAGGGACAAGCCCTCTGCCTGCAGCCAGAATTCAAGAGCTCTGGGGGGCCTGGCTGGCTCGGCTCTGGCAGGGCTGCTGTTGATTTGGGCCAGGGCAGCAAAATTCCTGCAAACCCCGCGCATGAGGCATGGATAATGTCCCCTAACATTGCAGGGAACAGGCCAGCTATTCATGGCTCCAATTGGAGTAGAGTGGCTCCTGCCAGCTCTAAGCCAGCATGGCAGGGTAAGCAGTAGGGAGGGCTGAGGAGGGACCCCCCAAGGGCTGGAGGGCTGGGATGCAGGGGCAGAAGCACCTGGCCTGGGGCTTGCTGAAGAGCAGGTCCAGGTGGGGGTGCTGCAGAGCAAGCCAGGCCTCACCTGTTCTCCGGGGTGCCCTGCAGGTCCAGGATGGCCCTTGTGTCCCTGTGGAGTGGGGTGAGGGGAGAGCCTGAGTCAGGCAGGGAGGACGCCCAGGGCGCAGTGGCAGAGCCTGGCTCCCCTTCTGCCTGTTCAGCTGTTACTCAGGGATGCAGGAGGTGCTCAGACCCGCTCCCCATGAAGGTGCATGAATGGGGAGGGTCAGAGGATGTCTGCGCTTCCTCTCTGCACACGGGGCTCCTGGACAGAAGACTTGTATATCTGAGGGTGTCTTTGGTCCAGGGATGCTGCATCCTCAAAGCTCCTCCAGGATCCAGGGAAGGGAGACAGGGAGAAGCAGCGAAGGGAGGATCTGTCAGCAGATGGCGGTCAGGGCAGGACCCCAGGTGGGACACACCTGGCCACCATGTGCCAGAGAGGTGGGGCTCCCTGCCCTGTTGGGACTGTCCCTTCTCTTAAGGCCCCATCAGAAAATATGTCACACCCCCTGGCCAGAGAGAAAACCAGAACTGCTGCCTCACTTCCTCCCGCTGTCCGCACCATCCTATGGGCTCTCCAGGGGGAGAGAACAACCCAGGTATGTGCTTTCAGGGGCACCGGGACAAGCACCAGGGCCACCTCACAGGAACCGGGGGACCTACGGGGAACCCACAGCTGCCAGCTCAGGGCTGCAGGGAAAACAAGGTAAATAGGGAAGCCCCTACCCCACTCTGGGCCGGGTTTAGACATATCCCTGACTCGCTGCCCAACTCGGGGTGGGCTGCTACCCTCCGCCGGGCCACAGGTGGAACTCCGAGGCTCCTTCACCTCTGAGTTGGGACTCGAGAGTTTTAAGATCCCCAGAGTCTAAAACACACACAGGAGACTCAAGATACACTCCAAGACTAGAATAAGCGTGGGAAAGCACATACCAATATGACACACACAACCCACACACCTACACATCCCTGAAGACCAGGCCCTGGCCCTGGCTACTCAATGGGGACCACACAGGGAGTGTGTGACCTCATCAGCCTTACAAAATCCTGCAGGGTGCATCTCACCTCCACTTCAAAGGGGAGAGCGCCTTGTTAAGGGCCCCTTCTCTCCCAGAAATCCCCAGGCCTGCACAGCCAAACACACACACACACACACACACACACACACACACACACACACACCCCTCCCCAGCTCCCAAGAAGTAGCACTGTTGATTATAAACAGCAGATCTGTCTGATCCAAAAGGGCCAGGCCTTTACAGGATTCCTTCTGTACCCCCTCACAGGTATCGAATGCGTCTCCCATCCAGGTCCCTGAGGCGTGGGAGGTGTGGCCCAGAAACTCTTTTCCCTTCGGGCAAATGGACACCAGCCTCGGCCAGTGAACAGACCAGATCTCTGTTTCAGACGGGTCTGGACCCTGATGCGGTCTGCTACTGGCCAGCTTTGTGCTCGGGAAATGCCTCTTTGCCTCCTTCACAGTAAAACAGGGACACGCGGGCTGCAGGGAAACCACCACGATCTCTCCTTTTCTTTCATTCAGCATCTGACGGGTGCACACACACTACCCCTGTTTTAGGCTTGGAAGAGCAAGACAGGCAGCATCCTCTGCCTTAATGAGCTTGCCTTCTTATTAAGGGACTATAAAAACAAACTGGGTATAAAGATAACGTCGGGCGGGGGCAGGTGAAGGAGGAGGCACCGTGTAAGGGCCCAGAGTTTCACTGTTGCGAGCTGAAGAACTCTGGAAGCCTGTCGCACAACCCTGAACGTACTTAAACCTTCAACACGGCACTTAAAGTGATGAAGATGTTATGTTTTTTTTTTGCCATCAGAAAAATAAAACTAAGATGAAATACCTGACATGTTTTAGTGACCAGAGCTATGAAACAAAAATTAGGGGACAGTTGGTGGTGTTGCGAAGGGGGGTGGGGACTACAGGGCAGGTGGCCTGAGGACGTGGGTGAGATAACAGAGGGGACGTAGGCTGCTTCTCTGGGGAAAGTCCTTCTGGGCTGAGGGAACACCAAGTGCCAGGGGCCCGAGCCTGGCATATTCTCGGCCGGCTCAAGGAAGCACAAGGAGGCTTCAGCATCTGGAACGGAATGAGTGAAGGGGGCCAGGGCACACTGGACGAGGGCCACAGCATGACACGACACACGTGGTCATCACTGTTGTCATCGTCCAGCCTCTCCCAAGGATGTGCTGGGCCACGCTGTGCACTCTCGGCCGTGGGACTTGGCACGGGCATGTCAGCCACCTCCCAGAAGAACCCATGGACTAACAGAGCCAAGCGCCCAAGAGCCAGAGCAGGCGTGGCCAGCCATGGCCAGCTCCCGCGCTTCTCCTCTGCGGCCTCCAGGCAACCTGCCAAAGCCAGCTCTTTACTTCTCCTTCCCGAAAGGAAACAGAGCGTCTGCCGCCAAGTCCTGAGGGACATTCGAATGAGCCCACAGCCCGGAGCTCAGGGCAGTGAGGAGACTCAGGGCCCCAGGGGAACGCGCCACGGCTGTGGCAAAGCCGTCCACAATCAGCCCCCCATCTCCTCCCATCGCCGTCACTACGCAGGCAGGAATTACCAACCACGTCGACCAGTTGAGGAAACTGAGGCCCGGAGAGGGAAAGAGACTTTCCTGAAGCCACGCAGCTCTCTAAACTCAATCCTGCATCCTTTGGCCTCAGATCACTGAGGGCTGAGCCCTGCATGAGCGAGCCTGGGGCCACCCGGGGAAGGATCAGAGCTGTGACCTCCGGGGACAGCAGCTCAAAGGTCACTGAGGCACTCGCGAGGCAGGGGTCAAGTCATGAAGCCTGCGGTACCTGAGTTGGAAGTGACTCAGCACACCGTTTTGATAGCTTCCTTGCTCACTGGGCAACAAAGAAACAGGCTTGAGAGGGACTGCAGATCAGTCCAAGGACACTCGGGAAGTCATGGCTGAGCCCAGCAGGTCCCCAGGATGCTCGAACCCTAAGGGTCTTTGTCAGGAGTCCATGAGTCCAGGGCCTTGAACGTAGTCAGGAGCCCCACATTTTCCCTGGCTGCCAGGCCAGGTGCAGTCAAGGTGAGAGGTGGCAGTGCGGAGGTGCTGTGTTCCCAGAGACACCCGGCAGTGTTTACCAAGCTGGGCCAGGAAACAGCTTTAAATGACAGGCCCCAGGCTCAGAGGAGGCCACACCATCATCTTCTCCAGGGACCCAGCAATTATGGGGCACCATTGACCACAAGGTGGACCCAAGGGCAGCGATTTTCCCAATGGTGATAGGTGCCTGGTAGGCACAAGGGGGTGGAGAGTGTTGCAGGCGAGTTCCGGGGACCACAGTGTCTGCACGGTTCTGCCGGAGGCTCAGCGGGTGGGTCTTTGCAGGACCATGTTTATAATACAGCTCAGTCTCTATTTTGGTTTGGGAGCCAGATTAATCACTGCTTACAATGCACAGGGAGAAACCAGACATCACCTCACTGTTGCTGCAGACAGGGCCCCGGCTGGCGGGGATGCTATTTGGGCTTTGGGCAAGGAGGAAAGGGGTCCTGTCCTTGCCTGAGGGTCTGGACAACAATGCAACGTGTGCTCAGAGCTCAGCTACTCACCCAGGCTACAGCTCTCCCGTTGCAAGGCCTCGGCTTCCCTCACGCGACATGGAACTTGCCAGTCTTGTTTAGTGCCCAGGAGGCTTCCCATAAAACTCACCCACAATCCTGACCGCCCACAGCCACCCTGAGCAGTCAGCGGGGCAGGGATCAAAGAGGAAGAACTACGCCAGGCAGAGTGACTTGTTTCATGCGTCCCTGCATCTCTCTGCGGCTCAGTTTACCGAGCTGGCCTCTCAAAGTCTCCGGTTGGCTTAGAAGTTGCAGGATTCTGAAATCTGTGTCTAGTCTAGGAGAACAGGCTGTCAAGGCACAGCCAGTGTCTGCTTGATGGCAACCTGAGACAGGGCAGAAGGATGTAACCCGTATGTGTGCAGCTCATTCATGCACACACTTGTCCATTCAGTCAGCAAACATCTGCCGGGCCCCAACCGTGATAGAGACTCTAGTCTGCACAAGGGATCACTGAGCTATTCCCTGGCCCTGCCTTCTAGAAACAGGTGCAGGCACTAAGCACATATTAATAGAGTGAAGGAAGGGAGGAGCCCAAAGCTGGGAGGTGCAGACACTCCTAGGGGAGACAGCACTGTAACCTGAGGCTGGGAGGGGAACGGGGCAGGACAGAAAAGATGGACAGCAGAGGAGTCACTGAAGCCCAGAGCTGCTCAGCAGCAGGGGAGCCTGGAGAAAGTTCTTAGGCCACCCCCAGGAAGCACTGGCAGGTCCAAAGAAAGGTAGAGAACCTCACCCCCTGGTGAGCCCCTCTGCCCTCCCACTCTATCATAGCTTCCCATGGACAATGTCCAGCTCAGGCAGCATGGGAAGCCTAATAAGCCTCACAGAGAGTGGGAAAAGTCAGGCTGGAAAGTGGATGCATGAGCCTCAACTTGAGTACCAATCTTGCTCCATTAGTCATGTCTACCTGGGGCAACTCATTAAGATTCTGAGACATCTGGGGATTTGGCATGAAAGATCCATTGGTGATGTCTGCCAGAGGCAGGGCAGAAGGAGTGGGAGGCTAAGCCCCACTTGGGAAGACAGAGAGGAGCATGTGGGGTTCTGTCTTGTGGTATTCTCTCCTGTAGGAGGAATGGTGAGCTAGAAAGTCTCAAAGCGGCTAAGACAAGACTACATCTCATGTAACCCCCATTCACCTCCAGGGGCCAGTGAGGCTCAGGAAGGGAGCTGAACTGCCCACGCACAGCCACAGAGGGACAGAGCTAGGACCTCATCCGGGTCTATCTGAGCCAAACTTCCTCCAATGGGAGATTCTTGTTCATGTAATGGGTCCCTTCCTGATTAAGAAGCTGTTTCTTTCAGCTTTATGGTAAGAAGAAGGGACTGAGGGTCGGAAGACCTGGTTTAAATCCCAGGCCTGCCACTTGGTGACTCACAGGAGGTATTTCTGTTGAGCCAGTGGTTCTCCCTTGTTGCAAATGAGTCACTAGGTGGCTTCTACAGATCCTGACACCTGTGTCCCCTCCCGGCCCAGTTGGTCCTAATTCTCTGAGGGATTGGGAGCTGCCACTGCAGAGAGAACCGGTTGAGTTTCTCAGTGACCACACAGGTCACTTAACAGTCTTTGTAGCTATAAATGGGTACAATGCTGTCTGAATGTTGAAGGGTACAGTGAGGCAACACTGTGAGGAGGCACAGCCACCCTTTCTGCCCCCTCTCATCGCCATCCTATCTGCCACCGGATTGCCCAACCTGAATTTCCTGCCTTCTGCCCACTTCCTCTGTAGCTGTTTCCATCTCCAACACACCCTCCACTTGACCCATTTTCTTTTCGCTGACCAGGGGCTCTGTGCAGTGGGGGGGGGTCTCTAACTGTGTGTTGTTCTGTGCCCAGCACACAGTGGGCACTCACAGGGAATGAATGGGTTACTGTTGTCACCTGTAGTGCCACCAGACCTCCCTGCCCAGAGGCAATCAGGAGGTGGAACTATCTTTCACTCCCCTATGTCCCTCTCTCCCACGGACATGATGCAGAAAAGCCACCTGGAGCATCATGATAGTTTTCGCTGTCATCACCAGATCGTGTGGGAAGAGAGGTTGCTCACCAGAGTGACTGTAGCCCGGAGGCCAACCATCAGTCCAGCTCCCAGAACCTGCTACTGGCTCCACCCACTGCCCTCAGGAGTGACAGCAGCCTGTCACAGACTAAAGTCCAGCATTCCTGCCTGTGCTGTGGCTGGAGGGGAGCTCAGAGCAAGTGACCTGGCCAAATACCTTCCCACCGCACAGAGAAGGATGCATCTCTGCTCGGGCACTGGGCTCCTCTCAGCTGGTGGCTGCTGGCCTCTCCAGACTCCAGGCCGGAGCTAGTCCAAGCCTGTTTCAACACTTCCCACCTCCCCTTTGAGACTCCTGTCCCATGCAGAGCACGGCCACTCAGCCAGCCGAGGCTAGAAGGCGTCTCTTCCACTCATAGCTCATACCTCATCCATCAGAAAGTGCGAGAGCGCAGGGCAGAGAGTGAGGGGAGAGGGCATATGGCGGAGCCAGGAGAGGGCATATGGCGGAGCCAGGAGAGGGCTTACTTCTGGGCTCACTGTCACGGCTCCTGTCTGGCCCTGGCCAGACCTGAAGTGTGTCCTGCTCCGCCCACAAAAAGTGGAGGACAAGGGGCTGGGGCAGGGGATGGGCCTCCAAGTCCTGTTGTTCCACGGAGACCTTGAGGCAGGGACAGGAAGGGGCCAGGAGGAGCCCCAGGTGTCCACATGAGAACAGGCACCTGGAAGAGAGCAGCTGGGCCACTGCTGGGAGCCAGGGCAACCTCAGGAATGGCCCCGACTAATGTGCCCAGTGGACAGCTGCGCCGTAGTGAGGGTCTCCTGATCCCAGGCTCTCTTGCGTCCTGAATAGCTGCTCTGCACAGCCCGTGCTAAGCTCAGCAGGGACAGGGATGGATCTGTGTGTGCACCCAGTTGGCCAGCGAGACCAGGGCTGACAGTGGCCAAGCCCAGCGGGGCCAAGAGTCCCTGAGCAGGTAGGTGAAGCTCACAGCCTACAAGCTGTGTGTTCTGGAGAACGAGTCTAGAAGGGCGGGCGATGCTGCTGGGGAGGGAGTGAGAGGCCCCATCTAGGAAGTGGCAGGCCTTCCTTCCCCTGACCCGGGCGGGGAGTTCAGGGGCAGGAGGCCCCCAGCTGGCCTGAATGGGGAGAGGGCTGGGTAGCATAGTGAGCAACAGGAACACAGGGCAGTCAAGGCCTCACCCGACTCCCCTCTCTCCAGCACAGCAGCTGGGACTGGTTATCAGACTCAGAAGGGGGACTGGTACGCCCACGGTCACCCAGCCAAGGACTGACCAAGAGCCCCTCCCTTGGGCCCTCCAGGCCTGGCTCCTGGGTCACACAGCTCTAGCCCATGAGGGGTCCGGGACGGCTCATCCTTTCCACATCAAGTAGGCCAGCTGGCAGTGGAGCCAGGTCAGCCCAGCCCCGCTGGCTCTGCGGACAGAGCTCGTCAGCACCAGCGGCCTGGAGTGGCCCAGGAGTACAGCAAACTATGCACTTTCTTGTCACATCTCTTTAACCGGTGAGGACAAACTCCATATCAAGTACCCCCTGCCCCTGACAAATGTGACCTTCCAAAATCACACTGGGCAGAGACAAGGAGAGCAGGCAGCCCAGCCCTAAGACCCAGTGTGCTGGCGGGCCCAGAAGACAGGGACAGACATCACAGCAAAGCGTACCTTTCGTCCTGGAGGTCCTGGATTCCCAGAGAGCCCAGGCGGGCCCATGTCACCCTGCAAGACACAGACAAGATGGGTGAGGTGGAGACAGGAGTGAAGATACTCATTAGATCCTAAGTGGGGCCTCGGGTGGCTGGTCATCTCCCTCCGCTGGTAGAGTTCCTGATGCCCTCGGAGTGGACTCCAGGGGCCATCACGCAGAGGAGGGGAGCAGAAGGCCGAGCGCGGTACACAGTCCCAACTCATGAACTCTGCTGGACCTGTCATATGTGCTGGGCCTCCTATGGCAGAGACAGTTTGGAATGTGGACTCTGAGGCTAAAATCATGGCTTAAAGCCACACTCAGGAGACATATGACTGGCCGCCCATAGCATTCAGCTTTCTCTAGCTTTCCTGACACAACTGGGCACGGTGGTCACCCAGCATGTCAACATTCACTGCCAGACCTGGGAGTAGGCCACACAGAGCAGGCGTGATGCCTGGGGCCCGGCATATAATTCCATTCTCCCCCTTACTGGCTGTCAGGGTTCCAGTGAGCCCGCTTTCACGTCCGGGACCTCTGCTCTCAACTTCAAGCTCAGCCAGTTGGCCCTGGCTTCGAAGCTTATGGGGAGGGAGGACCCAGACGGGAGCACATGTGGAGTCTCGGATCCAGGGTACCCCGGGTGTGTCCAGAGGGCGCACAGAGCGAGTCCTTCTCCACAGGAAAACTTGCCAGTGTCACAGCACTTAGGATCAGAGAGGCCTCAAATCTAGCCTGTGCCCTTCCCACCTTTGGAGACCCACGCGCCTGTCTTCGCAGATAGGGAGTCTGCTGGAAGCTTCCTGGGCAAGGGCTGCCAAGAAGCTTCTGGATGCCAGGGTCATCTAACAGAAAGCCACACAGCCATCAGTTTGTTTGCCAAGGTGTTTCCAAAAGTGAATTATGTCCTGTTTGATGGGCTGTTCTCCAGGATGAAAGCACTGGGAGAGGCCAAGGACTTCCGGGGAAAACCAACCACCGCAGCCTTTCCAGGTTCATCCTCCTCCTGCCTGTCGCGCACAGCCACGGTCAGGACAGCTCCTCACAGGGTGCCAGCGTCACCACGGCCCACCTCCCCCTTCCCTCAACACTAGAGGCCCTGGAACCTACCTTTGCCCCATCGTGGGCCTGTCCTGGTGAGAGCCCCAGGTCCCCTTTCTGTCCCTGAAACACAAACAGTTCCACTTTGGCCACCAAGTCATCCACAAAGAACGTCTCCCCCAGAGACTGCTCAAAGCTCTGTTCCCGTGTCAGTGCCTTCCCACCCCACTCCCACTCGCCACAGCCAGGGGTGTCTTCTCCTGTCCTGTAACACCCCATTCCAACACCTGCCGTAGCTCCCCAGAACTGTCCAAACTTCTAATGTCCCAAGCCCGGCATCTGGCCCCAGCCATCTGGTCCGAAGTTTGTTCTCCTGTCCCTGGAGCGGGAGACCACAGAGGGGGACCTGGCCTCTAGCACCAGAGCACAGCGCACTCCTCAGTCGTGGCTGGCTCATTCTGAGGGCACAGCTGGCTCCCGAGTCAGAGAGCCGACACTAGGAAATCCGTCCCAGCCCTCAACCAGCTCTGTGAGGTCAGCTGAACACTTCCTTCCTGCCAACTGCAGAGCTCTGGGCCACCACGCGTTGGCCAGTCTGTCCATGCACGCTGCCGGAACCGTCTCCTGGAGCTGTCAGGGAGTCTCTGAGAGATGAGGCACTGGGTGTCTTCCCACTTTCCGGAGAGCTGCAGCTCACCTCCTGCCCCTGAGCACCCGAGGCCCTGGCCGACAGCACGCATGGCCTTCACCTTCCCCGCTTCCCACCGCAGCTGGAGGGAGTGGGTAAGGGAAGTGTGACTAGAACACATCCGGGGAACTGAGGCCAGAGAAGCAGCTGCTGGAGGCCCCGTGGGGCGGCCCTGGCAGAACTGAAACTAGTTCCCTGTGACTCCACACCTGGGCCCTACAGTGTCCTGAAACGCAATCAGCTTGTGAACACACAGCGAACTGAGGAGAAACTGACAGGAAGCAGGTCCCCGGGGCAGAGGCAAGCGCTCTTTGTGCCCAGCATACAGAACAGTCCCTGTCACGAGGATCCTGACCCCTGAGAACCCGGGGCACAGGAAAAGGGGCACCAGAGTTCACCGGCTGTCTTTCAAATAGGGTCAAAAACCGGCCTCCCACCAAATCCCCTTAATTCCTCAGGAAGAAGAGGTCTGGAAAGTCCTGCACCTTGACGTCACTTTCTTAGGCCTCTTAGGCCTCCTAGCTTGTCCCCTCAGCTTCTTTCCATCCTTTTCTCAGCTGGGCCAAGTCTGGGGGTGAAGTCTGGGCCTGGCATGGACTCGCAGTGGAGCCTCAGGCAGCACACTCCCGTCTCTGAGGATGGTTTCCTCACCCTTAAGATGGGACACACACACACACACACACACACACACACACACACACACACACACACACACACACACAGTGGCTTCCCAGGCTTGCTAGGCAAGAGACCAGCGGGATAACAGCCGTGACACATGGGAAGGGTAGCTTGGCCAACTTTAATTAATTTCTATTGGAGTTTTTTCTTTAGAATTCAGACCTTCCAAATTCTGACTCAGTCACTCTCTGCCAGACACTGGAAAGAGCCTCTCAGAGGGAGAAGGATGGCCTTTCACTGCTTCCCACTCGTGCAGACACTGCAGGGCGTTTTGTGTACCAAGTCGCTTGTTCCAGCAAAGGACAAGGATTCACTGGGGCCCAGCGAGGCCAGGCACAGCCTGGCTGACCCAGCAGGGAAGAGCTGGGCTCCCGATCTGCCCGTGGAGAGGCCCGACGTTTCTCGGACACTCCTTCCCCTGCCCAGCCCCCTGCCCCAGGCAGAAGCCCGCTCTGCCTCGCCCTTCTAGGTGACCTCCACACCGCTGTACCCGACACTGCAGCTGCTCTCACGGACACTCTCTATCCTCGCCACTCACAAACCAAGGTCTGAGCCTTTCATGTCTGTGGTGTGAAGCCAGGCCCGAACTAGTCAGGATTCTCATGGCCAAAAAGGGCTGGAGCGTCTCCTCACCCGCCCGTGCCCACCACCTCACCCTGCAGCCGGCAGAGAAGCTGGCACAGAGAGCTCGCAGAGCTGGGTCTTCCTGCATCCCATTCTGTCAACTGGTAGAAAGGGGAAACTGAGACACAAATAAGTGACAGCTTAGCTCCTGGCCCAAGGTCCTTTACTGGGGCATTTTAGTCCTTTATCAGTTTATCTCTGTGTCCTCTCCAGCCCTCACAGTGCTTGGGACACAGTCACTGCCTGAAGACATTAGGAGGATATATATTTGTTCATCACCTACTATGAGCCAATTCTGATGAAGAACATAGTGACTCCACGATGGGAACCAAACCACAGCTGCCGTCTGGGGACTCTGGCAGGACGATGGCACTTGTATTTACTGAGTGCATGTCTATGCCCTGCATACACATGAACTCATTTATCCTCCAAATCTATGAAGCAGGAACTGTCACCACCCCCATTTTACAGAAGAGGAAACTGAGGCAGAGCAAAGATAGAAAATGTGACCAAATAATACAGTGAATGTTTAAACTTTATGACAGTAAGACACATTATGATTAACCACCATCAAGATACCTTTTCTTGCTTGGAACACACTTAACCTATCATTCTGGTCACAATATGAAGCTGTTCTGGAATCCTAAACAGATGTTAAATGTTTACAGTGGCCCTCAGTAGCAGTATTTACCTTTTTTTTTTTCTTTAAAATCACACCTTGGAAGATGACTTCCAAAAATGCTTCAGAAAGTGGCAAGAGAAATGGGACGAGTATGTTCAAAGAAAGGGGAAGTATTTTGAGGAGGATTGATAGCAATACTTCTTTTACTGTAATAATTTAAAATTTAAACATTAACCACTTATTTTAATCACTCCTTATATGTTACTTGTAAAGGATCAGATAATCAATGCACACGACTTAGACTTGGGCAGTCTGGTCACACTTCAGCTGAGCACAGAGAAAAACTGCACACCAGGGACAGATGCAAAACAGGAGACCAGGTGACTCACTTGGACAGATAAATCCTTGGGGAACAGGCATCATGCAAGAGTTCCCAAATGAGTGAATGGGCCCCCAAGAGACAGCCATACAGGACTCGATCAGATCTGGCAGAGTCCTGGAGCTTCTGAAGATTTCCACTACTACTACAACTACTATTTCATGAATTTAGAAGTGCTGGGCAGTGTAATAAGACAAGAAAAACAAATATGAATGACTAATACTTGAGAAAAAGAAGACAAAAGCATGTGCTTTGTAAACCACACGAATGCCTATCTAGAATATTCAGAACTAACTGTAATGCGAGTAGAACTAATAAGATACCTCAGTGAAGGGATGGTTATAAATTAAACAGAAAAAGTACAAAAATACAAAAACCAAGAATTTTAAAAGCCAGCTAGAAAATATAATAAGAAAGACTATTCCAATCATAACAGCAAAAAAAAAAAAATCTAAGTATAAACTTGAAAAGAAATGTGCAGGGATTATGCAATAAAAACTATAAAAGTTTACCCAAAGATGTTTTTAAAATCCAATCAAATGGAAAAACGTGCCACGTGTGTACATAGGAAACCTTAATGTTTTAAAGATGTTAGTTCTTCATAAATTAATATATGCATTTCGTATAATTCTAGTAAAAGTTCTTTTTATAGGAAATTTAGACGGCTATAAATTTCACTGAACAGAAAAACAGCCAGAAACATTTTTAAAGAAGAGGAGAGGGGAGACACAGTGCAATAAATGTCACATAACATAATATTTTACTAGTATACAGATATACAACAGGGCAATGAAATATCACAGGATGATCTGAAATAGACCCTGGCCTGTCACACAACAATCAGTGGAAGAAATAATAGCAGATATTCATTCATACATACGGCTTTTATGTTCAAGGCATGTGACACATTATTCACACATTTCCATGTATATTCATATATGTATATATCTTGGCATATATAAATACACACATATACACTCAGTTTCACCCTCAGAAGAACCCTATGAGGTATAAGCTATTACCATGCTCATCTTACAGAAGTGGAAACTGAGACCCTAAACTAAGAGTTTAGTAACCTGCACAAATCATACACCCACCAAGTGAAAGTCAGGATTCAAACTCAGGTGTGCTGACTTCTAAGTCCACACTCGCAACTCTATTTTTATAAATTTATCCTAAAGATTGGTAGATGCTCCAACGTTTACATGCAATAATGCTCTTCAAGGTAACGCCTGTACATCAGTGAAGATGGTGTGACAGAAGGAGATGGGTTAGAGGAAGCGTGGGGGTATTAGATGCTGGGAGAAAACCACATAGCCATTAATACACATGCAGGAAGAGGGTCAGTAACAGGAAATGTTCACAGTGACTGTTAGGCGCAGAAGGGCAGATACTGCCTAGAAGTGAATCCACCATCACATGTGTGACACACAGGGCAACCAGACAGCCAAGAGCTGGAGGGTGAACTCCTGGAGGCTCAGCGGGCAGGATTTGACATGAGACACCGGCATGCTAGCCTTGCTACCTACTTGAAACACAATGCCGGGCAAGTTACTTAGCCCCTTCAGGCCTTTGTTTTCTCACCCGTAAAATGGGGTCACAACGTCTGCCTCTAAGTGTACGGAGCTGTTGGGCGGCGCTGCTCAAGCACACTTGGCACTCCCCACAGAGCAGGGCCTCCTTTCGCGGTAAAGTGAGGAAGGAACTGATAGGCTGGGCCTGAGGCCTAAGAACCTGATGAGAACATCTCTACCCCTTTCCCGCAGCTCTGCCAGAAGCCACCTTTTCACAAAAACTCCCCCTCTTGGTTCCGGCGGGTTAGCTCAGTGGTTCTGGTGCCTGCCTCGCAAGTGCAAGGTCCTGAGTTCGATCCCCAGTGATCACATACAATGCTGGGCTTGGAGACTTGCGCCCACCAGCAATCAATACCGCATATCACAGTGCCAGGCGTGGTGGCTCACGCCTGTAATCCCAGAATCAGGGAGGCAGAGGCAGGAGGATCGCTGAGTTCGAGGCTTGCCTGGACTACATAGTGAGCTTAGAGCCAGCTTAAACTACAAAGTGAGACCCTGTCTCAAAAAGGAAAAAAAAAAAAAAAAAACTCCCCCTCCTGCTTGCCTGTGCCCCAGGCCCATGGTAACCCTGGCTAAATCACTGCCCAATGAGTGGGTCACCCAGGGTCACAGCACTGGGCTGCCACAGAGCAGCTTCACTGGCACCTCTGGCCCATAGCTCCTCCCTTGCATGAGGGCCTTGCACCCCAATGAACACCCCCACCTTGGCGGTATACTCCTCCTGAGGCATGGACCGGACTCACCCCCCACCCCCAGTCTGGGACCCAGCCGGCTCCTCAGGTACCCTAAGTGGCCTTTGCAAACTTCCCAACCATTTCCCCCGTGCCAAAGTCTGTCTGTCCTCCTGCTGCCCCTGGGACAAAGTCCAGGTTGGCAGTCTTCCTGGCCATCTCTTGCCCTCTGATCAAATTGCTCACCACTCTTTAGACCTCAGTTCAGTCTTTGCACCCCTAGAAGGTGGCTTTTATCTCCCAGGGCAATGAAGCCCCATTCTAGGGAGTTATGAGCACCACACACCTCTCCCATGGAGTCCTAGACCTTACTTCACCACAGTGTAACTCTGCTTATTATACAGTCCTGCTTTCCACTGCTCGAGGGCAGGGTGGTGCCTCTCTGGGCCCTCTTCAACCTGGTGCCTGGCAGAGGCTGGCAGCTGACCTTACACTCCCCTGACATGGCCAGCCCTGCACAACAGGCACAGAAGGAACTCTCAGTCACTCCCGATGAGAACCCAAAGTCACTTTCTAGATGAGGAAACCGGGTCAAGGAAATGTCAGATGACCTGCCTGCAGTCACAGCTCTGGGCAGTGAAGGAGCTTGGATTTGAACTTATGCCACTGGGCTCGAGAGTCTGCTCCTCACCACTTCCCTATCCAGAGCCGCTGGGATAAATGGATCCGCCCAGGGCCTCCAGCCTTAGTCACGGTCCCAAGATTGGGCCTGGAGCCCTCAACTCAACTGCAGGAGAAACCTGGAGCCCTCTTTTTGCCAGTAATGAGCATGGCGCTTGTGAGTACAGTCCTGGGCACAGCCTGGACCCTGGAGGAAGCAGGTTGGGCGAAATCTGGGTTGACTTTCTAAGGCTATGGAGCCCCCAAAGCTCCTGCCACCAACAAACCCAAGCATCCATTCCCTGGCGAGTGAGGCGCCCGGCATCTCAGCTTGCCTTTGGCCTGCCCCTCCTGGGAACCTCAACCGGGGAAGATCCCTCACCTTTCCTCTTTTCCCTTCCATATCTTTCCCGCCCTTGAGGCCAGCATGGGGATCTTTACCCCAAAGGCCATTAGCTCCTGAGGATAAAGACTGGGCTTAAAGGACAAGACAACTGCCAAGCCAGACAAGAGCCAGCTCCGTGTCACCAGGGCACATGGCAGAAGGTGAGTAGACGGACGGCCCTGGCAGCATCCATGGAAACCAACCCTGCTCAGGAAGAGGAGGGCATAGCACCAAGTACACCTCAGGCATCCAGGGCTCCGATGAACAGGGCACCCCTTTTGATAAAACCCCACCCCAGTCCACGCCAGGGAGAGTCCCTGCTTTAACCCTATCCTGGCCATGCCACCTGGGATCATCCCCAGCTTGGACCAGGCCAAGCACACTGACACCTCCCACCCAAATACACTGCCCTGGAGGACTTCTGCTTAGCCTGGGCTCAGGCTGAGTGTCCAGGCAAAGCCATGAGCCCTGCCCCACGTCCCTGGCACTGTACACATGACCCCGAGGAGGGCAGCCTCTGGCTCCAGTGTCTTCTCTGGGAGTCACACTCTCTCCTTGCACACCCCATATCTCTGCAAGGCCTGGGAAGCCACCACGGTTTCCTGGAAGCCACTTGGCCCTCGTAGTTAGCTTAGCAAAGGGTGACCTTAGAGCCGCAGTCCTGTCCCTAATGCTGCATGCATGGGTCTCAACTCCGAGTGGTGCCAGGGAGATTCACCTGCTAGGAACAAGACTCCCGCTGCACCCACAGCTGCTTCCCAAACAGAGCCAGAAGCAGCTGGCAGCCCCTCATCCTGTCCGCCATGGTGTATCTGCTGGCAGGACAACAGTGGGCTGCGGTAAGCCTGGCACAAGGCCCGCTGTGCTCCGGCATGAGCAGGGCCAACACAGGTCTGCCTGGCCTGTGGGGAGTTAGTGGGCATCGCTACCACAGGCACTCACAAACCCAGCCCAGAGGACCCGAGCAGGGCAAGGCTAGGCTGATCACCACTAGCATCACGATGGGCTGGACCTGGGGCTTCTGCAAAGCAGAACGTGTCCGGAGGAGACCAGCTCTGCACCGGGCCTGGAGACTCGGGCTCCTCGACGGGGTCTGAATCTGCCTGCACCCCAAACTCGCTATCCATCAGTGGGTCCAGTGGCCCCACACTCACCTCTTTGGTTTTTGAGGGGGTCAAATGAGACAAGCCCAGAAGTGAACATACAGAGCTGCACATAAGGGTGCAAGATGGGGGTGACTGTCACCAGCACCTGCCAGCTGCTGGGCACCACACCCAGGGGCATCCACCACTTGCCGTCTAAGGAAGCCCCTGTCCTGTGTGTCACAGGAGAGACACAGGTCTCTGGAAGCCGAAGACAGTGGCCCTGTGGCTCCATGCAAGGATCCCCAGGGCTGCTCAGAGCCACCTCTGTCCACACCCCTAACCCGGCAGCCCAGAGAAGCCATCTCCATGTCTGAAGAGCCGGGCTTGGATAAAGGCCTTCCTAACAGAGAAAGGCCTTCCTTAAACTCTCGACCTTTGCAACTGAAGAAAGAATGGCCTTGGACCCGGGCCAATGAAACCCAGGGACCCGTACGCTTTCAACACGGGCACTGCCTTCTCACTTCCAGGAGCTGGCAGCCTCTCCCACAGTCCCTAGTATTCCACCCTCTCAGACAGAGCTCCGAGCTCCTCCTCCATGCGCTGCCTGGTCCAGGAGCAAACCCCAGAGCTCCAGGGCGCCCCTGAGCTCCAGAGTGTCTCCCCACCTGGCGGCCAGCCCTTCCCCTGGATTCCAGGTTTGGTCACCCGGGCTAACACTAGGGAGTGGCTGTCTCTCACCTCACACCCACCTCTGTCCCCCTATACCCTAAGCGGGCCCAGGCCTCCTCTCGCATCGTACTGCCCTCACCTTGGCTTTGATTTCTACCCCAATTCATCCAGCCCATGGCATCCGGAGATCTCTCTAAAACACTACCTTTATGCATCTCAGGATCTTTCTAAAACGTGATCTTTGCGGGTCCCTTCCCAACCCATGACTGTCCCTTCAGGGTCCATCTTACAACCTGGTGAACTTTCTGTCCCTAGTCTGACATCCAAGGCCCTCCCCAAGGACCAACAAGTTGCCTTTTTCCTACTCCCTTTTGAGGGGTCTAGGGTCTGGCTGCCTTTCTCTCCCTATCTTCTCCAACCAGAACCCAAACTCAGAACTTCTCTCTGGGCCTCCAGCCCCCAAACAGGCCCAGCACTGGAAAAGAGCAAGCTCAGGGTGCCTCTAGCCTGCATGGGACTCCTCCACTGTGACCCTGAAATTTCTTCACCAAGGGAGCACCCCAAATATGTTTCCCATCCCGGCACCCACTCCACATCACCTCTGTGGACCATGTAACAAATACTCACTTTGGCACCAGGAGGGCCCGGCAAGCCTGGATTTCCATATGGCCCAGGAGGACCCTAAAGGAAGACAAAGAGAAGGTGAGAGAAAAGAGGGGTCACCCCACCTCAGACAACAATGGCCACCACCGTCCTCGCACTCACTGCCCCAAGGTGGCATTGTCACACTGTCCACGTGGTTGTGGTTGCTCAGCTTGTAGGGGGCTCTGGAAACCTGGTGCTGGAGAACCTTCCAATGTCCTCCTTTCTGTCACCCTGTCACCTACAGAGCACACATAAGCACTCACTAGGCACAGGGGCTAGAAGAAGAGGTCGGTGCTCAGAGAGGTTTGTGATTGTCCCAGGTCACGCCGCTGCCAGCGCTGGACCTTAGACTCGTCAGAGTGTGAGATCTTAGCCCCGAATTTCACCGCCTCTCCACACTCCAGCCCTTTCAGCCTCCTCGGACTCAGACCACCCTGAGCGATTTGTTTTCTCTCGTGTGCCCAGCACTGCCTCTGCTCATCACCTTGGCCCATGCGGTCCCCATCATCCGTCCCGTCTGGCTGCAATCAGAGCCCATCCTCGGAGGCCTGGCTCGAATGTGACCAACGTCTTCCAGAGCCTTTTGCGCTCCTCCACACTAGGGTGGTCTCTCCATGCTTCCTTGGTAGGAGCTGAGAGCTTACTGAGGCTCACGCGTGTGGACAGAGGTGGCTCTGAGCAGCCCTGGGGATATAAGGCGTCCACCTCCCATGGTGGGTCCTTGAAGGAGAAACAGGGGCACTGGCTTCAGCTGCTAGAGACCTGTGACTCTCCGGCCACACAGGACAGGAGCTTCCTTGGACAGCAGGTGGTAGGTAACCCAGGGGGTGTGGTGGCCAGCAGCTGGCAGGTGCCGAAAGGGGCTGATGACAGCACCTTACTTCTGGACAAAGGTCATATGTGTCCAGAGCCTGCCACTGACCCCAGCGTCCTCCAGAGACCACTGAGCAGCTGGGAAGACGGCCGCAAAGCAAGCGCCTCGGTGAAGGTTGCACAGCAGAGGGTGGCCAAGTGACAGTGCGTCAGACCCAGTCTGCCCCTGGCACTTGAGTTTCCCAGGCCCACTACACTTCCTGCCAAGTACACTTTCTGCAGGAAGAACCCTGGCTGCCAGTTACCAGGCAGGAGCCATCCAGGGCAGTGAGGGCAGGAAGGGGCACCTGGAATAGTCCACCGGCCCCAACCCCACCACCCTCTGGATTCGGTCCTCGCCCCACAGCCACTCAGCATCTCGGTCTCTGTACACGACCTGGTTTCCTCCCTCTCAGAGGCCAGCTCCCCGCTGCAGCCCTTCACATTCCATCCAAGGCACCTCCCTCTTCGCTGATGCCTGAGTAGGGACCCTCCCCTCTCTGATTCCATCCAAGGCACCTCCCTCTTCGCTGATGCCTGAGTAGGGACCCTCCCCTCCTCTGAATGCACAGGAAGCAACAGTGTCCAGACTGCACTAGGCCTGGGGAATTTATAAGCGCCACGTGTGACCATCCTTCTAAAATCAGCCATCCTGCCCCTCCCACCATGCAGGCTCCTGGCACGTGGACGGAATCTGGATGGGTGAAGCCCACGCCCCCCACAGGCCTGAGGCTCCTGTAAGCGATGGGAGCCAGCAATCTCTGGAAAATCTCCTGTGTCGCCCCAGTCCAGCTCCTGGGCCCTAACCAGAGCTCAGGCTAAGTGGGGTGTTGGAGGAAGGTCCCTGATGCCCTGCTCCCCCAGCACCAGATGTGGGGCACACAGGGTCGAGGGGAGCCACCTCTCCTCAGCTGTACCCCCAGCTGCCCCACAGATGGTGGGCTGTAACTCACATCCCCCATCTGCAGTCTGCAAAGGTGGGGGTTTCCTGCTCCCCATTCCCACTCCCACCCTCTCTAGCCACTGCAGAGAAATGAGGCACATAGTTGACCTGCAGCCAAGCAGACCGATTCTATAAATGTTGCGGCCCAGAGGGCTGGGTGTGGGGAGGGCTCAGAGGTTCCCCCACATCCCTCCACGGGCTGCGGGAGTGTGTGGAGGTGGGAAGGGTCAGGCCACAGGCCTTTGGTGACCTCAGGTAAGACCCTGCCTCTCCCTGAGCCCAGGGCTACCATCTGCAGAGAGCTAGGAGGGCAGTTTAATCCGGCATTCTATTTTCTTTGGAATTTTATGATCCAAAGAATTTCCAGTCTAGAAACAGGGTGGTGGGGGTGGGGCACAGAGTCTGGAAGCATCTCAGAAGAGCTCACCACCATCCCAGGTTTCATTAAAGGGGAAACTGAGGCCAGGAGGAGATGGAACTTGCCTAAGATCACATGGCTTCCTAGTGGAGTTATGCCCAACTCCCGAATGGAATCTCCTCCAGCCATTTCCCCAGCACCACGGTACCGTGCCAATCACTGGGTGACAGTGACACAGAAAGGACCGTGTCCCTGGGGTTCAAGAGCTGGCTGAAGAGAGAACCGGTGCAGCAGACAGGTGGCTCTTGAGTCAGGAAGCCTCAAGAAGCAGTCTCTCAAGAGCTTCAGTGTTCAAGTTCATAACATAAGGATAACATTGGAACCTATTCCTCGGAGCTAAAAATATGCCCCAGCCAGTTATCTCCGCCAGGCCTCACCAGGCACCCAGCGTGGGAAAGGGCGATCCAGCCTGGACATGGATGCAGGTGACGCTGGTCTCTGGCCTCTCTCTTGGGAAGGGAGCAGTTTTCCCTCTAAGGAAAATCCTGGCTCCAGTCTGGCCTGGCCATTTCCTACCTTCTTTCCTGTCCCCAAGATGAGAGCAATCACAGCAGCCCCCAGGGGGTCAAAACCCAGTAAGTGATGCCAGGTACAGCTCAGAGTTGTCACCCTGAGGCGAGAGCTAGCTCGCACTGGTCACTGCAGCTCCACCAAGCTGCCCTCCAGCCTGGCTCCATCCAGGAGCTCAGCCCTCCATGGTGCGGCCCATGCAGCTGCCTGGATCAGGCCCTGCAGAGAACAGAGAGGACATGCCAGGGAACCCCTCCCTAGCCAGGCCTTTTCCTGGACAAATGGTGAGGCTCATCAGCTCCGGAAGATGCTCTTCAGGAGCCCCTTCTGCACTCCAAGCTGCAAGCATGATGCTAGGACAAACACCCCACGGCCACTCAAACGCCCTGTAAGAAGTCAGTGTCACCCCAAGCCACAACTGTCCAGAGCACCTCCTAGAGATCCTCTGACTACCCACAATGCACGAAATGGAAAACAGGTGCTAGCGAAGGTTTGGGAAGAACCTCAGGACACGTGCACACTGGGGCTTTGGGACAGCCGGTCACAGCAGCCAAGGACACTTACCCGAGGCCCTCGTGGGCCAGGAGGTCCAGGTAGCCCGGGAAGCCCAGGAGGACCCTGAACAGGAAGGAAAAGACAGTGTCAGCCAGTGCCCAGAGGCACCAGAGAACGCATTCAACCAGTCATTCAACAATCCTGCCCAGGGCTCTGGGCATGGACACCCCAGGACTAGAAGAGGCCTCTCCTGAGGTCCTCTCTCGAGGAACTCGAGCTCTTTGAGGCTTTTGGGCCTTTCAAATACAGCAGCTGCTGCCTCCCAATTCTTTTTTATTTTATTTTTTTCTTTTGAGACAGGGTCTCGCTTTGTAGTTCAGGCTGGCCCTGAGCTCACTATGGTGCCCAGGCAAGCCACCGCGAACTCAGCAAGCCTCCCGTCTCTGCCTCCCGAGTGCTGGGATTACATTTTTTTTTTTGAGACAGGGTCTCACTTTGTAGTTCAGGCTGGCTCTGAGCTCACTATGTAGCCCAGGCAAGCCTCGAACTCAGCAGTCCTCCTGCCTCTGCCTCCCGAGTGCTGGGATGCCTCCCAATTCTTAAAGCTCTCACCTTTACCACTCAGATAGCTGTGCATCATCTCCTCCAGGGAGCCTCCTCTAGTCCCTTCCCCAAGGGCCCTTTCCCTCCAAGACTGCTTTCTTCCGGGGGAATCATTTGCTCATACACCCATCTCTCCCAGCAGATCATGGTCTCCCCAAAGGAACCAATAAGACATGAGTCATCTCTATCCCAGGGGCTCAGCCAAATGTTTAATAAAATAAAACAGCAAGAACCTCAGAACTCAGCCAAGTTCCTGTCAGAGCCAGAGCAGAGAAGGGACCTGGCCGAGGTCATGCCAAGCATCTATGTACCACGAACGGGTAGCACAGCATCAGAAGTGCAATCACAGGTTTCTGATCGTCTGGGCCTGGGTTCAAATCCTCACACTGCCACTTAGCAGCTCAGTTCAGTAAATCCATTCTGGCGGGATTATTTCTAGAGTGATGAGAGACGCTAAATGCCTAGCACAGGTTGTGTTACATCACTGGCACATACAAGTTCTCCGTTCTCACCTGCATTTGTGGCTTCCCGGGCACCTGGGAGAGCTCCACGTGACTTTCCCTGCTTCCACTCTGACCTCCACCATTTTTCCTCTTCAGTCCCTCCACACAGCCTCACCCTCCATCCCCAGCAACTTCCCCGCTCAGCACAAGAGACCCGGAATGGCTCCTTGCCTCCCACAAGAGAAAGGCCTGATGCTGAAGTGGGTGTTTCAGGAGCACCTGTCCGTCTCTCTCCTCCCTTCACACCACTGGGCAGCAGGCTGATCTCTGTGCAAATCGGACCCGATCACTCCGTAGCTGGGGCCTTCGTGCAACTCCTTTTGCCCGTCTGAGTCCCAGATGCTCCCCCTCTGTGTCAGATCCAACAGCTACTGTCCCGTCTACCCTAGAGGAGTCCACAGGGATTAACTAAGAGCCTGATGAGATGCACTGAGCCTTGAAGGAAGCCAGGCTTTCGAGGATGTGTGAGGCCTGGGGAATTCATTTGTTTCAAATAACAGTCAACGAGATTCCAGGTTTCCTGCCCAGAGTCAAAGTCGGCGTTGAAAACTCGAAACGCTTTGGCTGGTAATTAATCTGGATCTCTCCCTGGGCAGCCCCGGCTCACAGAGCTGGCCTGTGAACACCCCGTTCCTGCTTGGCCATAAACAAAGATCAGAGAGATCCAGACAGTCAGATAGGACACTGAGGCCCCACAGTCAGTCACTGGGCTGGAGCCCCAGGGGAGGGAGAAGGAGCTCTTGTGTGACCCCAGGTAAGTCCTGACCACCTCTGAGTAACTGGGCACCTCCAGCCAAATAGGGCAGCCTGCTTTCCATGGCACAACCAGGGCAGGGAATGGTCTCCAGTCCTGTGTCCACCTGTGGGACTGGGACTGGGGCCAGACTACTGTCCTCTCCTCAGGGTGGGGTGGGGGGAGCAGAAGAGTGTGGTGAAGACGGGTCGTGGACGCCCCCTTTCACCAGGCTAGATGGTTTGGCCAAGCTACTTTCGGGCTCCAAACTTCCGTTTCTCAAACTTCCATCAAGTGAGGACAATAACAGCTCATAGCTGCACATAATCTATAAAATGTGCTAATCCTGTTGCCTGGTGCGCAGTTAATGCTCAAAAAATGTTAGCTGTGATTTCTGTTAAGCAGCTCCCGGAACTTCTCCAATTAGAAGTTTCAGCCGCCTCCTTTTGCATGTTCTGCGGAGAAAGCAAAGGGTGTCCCTTCCTAGAAGACGCTGCTTGGCTCATTTCTCCCTGGCGGCCAGGATTCGAGTGAAGGGAAATGCTGGGGCTGAAGCTAAGCATTGCTCTGGAGTATAAAATGCTCTTTCAGTGGAAAAGAAACCAGGGAGAGGCTTAGCAAGGCAATGTGACTTGCCCTGGGCCACACAGCTCATAAGACGGTGTCTGCACTCAAACCTAGGACTACTGGACCCGTCTGCTCCCTGGGCAGCTTCGACAAGGAGAATGCTGAGCAGGTGTGTCTCTGACAGGGTGTGTGGTCGCGAATAAGTCCCTCATTGTCCGTGGCCATCTGTGACCCAGAAGCTTCCCAGCTCTGAATTCCCCTGAGTTGTGGGGGTTCAGTGGGGTTACCCACTGGGAGAACATCAGAGCATCCCAGTCTCGTGGAGCAGGAAGCCAAGCCTCAGGGGGGTGCAAGGAGGGACAAGGACCGTAGGGCATGACTCCCTGAGGAGGCCACAGCGGCAGAGGCCTGGTCACTGCCTCTTGGCATTTTTTCTGCCCTAGAAATGGGGGCATCCAGGCTGGAGTCTGACCTCATCCACCACATCTGCAGAGCAGACTCAAGTGCCAGCCAAGACCCGCGGCCTGGGCTGCTGATGTCAGCTCACGGCCCAACGCCTGACATGGCAGCCCTGCTGCGGGCCTGGGGCCACCAGCTGCTCAGTTCTGCCTCAGGCTTGACCTGTGCCCACTGAGTGACTGCTTTGTTGTGGTGGCGGGGGTGGGTACCCCGTGCCCCCTTCTCTGGTCGGAGACCCTGTCTGTTCTGCAGTGGAAAAATGCTGCCGTTTCTTTCCAGGGCCTGAAGTCGGAGCGGGTGACTCCGGGATGATTCATGGGGCCAGGGTGGGATTTTCCACTCCATGCTGCAAACAACGGGGCCTCTGAGAGGGCCCAAGGCTGAGGGGCGGGAGCTGGGGAGCTGGGGAACAGGCTCGTTCTGGGGAGGCCATGGAGGCTGGGGCTTGGGGTGCGTGTAAATACAGCCATGGAAACAACCAAGCTGCTGCTCCAAGGCCCTGGCCTCCCACGCCCAGACTGGGGGGATCCTGCCCCATGGAACAAGTCCACTGTTGTGCCCAGATGGAGCAGCCCACCCGCCAGGCCTTGCAGGAGGAAGCCAGTCCTGGCTGGCATCTCTGGCAGTCAGTACCCACGAGACGTTTTATAGGCCGGGGATCTAGCAGGGGGAGGCCTGCCCAGGGCGTGGTGCTTGCAGCCATGTGACTCCAGACAATGACCCTGGGTCTTACTCTGTACCTGGCACCTGGATGGGGTCAGGACACACTGCAAAAGGCCCTCCCAACCCTGACCATCTGCACTCACAGTGATTCCAACCTTACCCTGTAGGGTGCTGACCATTCTGGTCTCTGTCCTGCTGAAAGAATTGCTGGGCAGAGCTTCTCCATAATAAGCAAATTAGTGCATCTCGCCGTGTCCCTGGGCCTCAGTTTGTCCAGCTGTGCAATGGGATTCTCACACCCATTTTCTGAGACAATACTCATGTGCACATTGCTTATTCTTCCTCTGCCCCTGTCCCTTCTGGGCCCTGGGAGCTGGTGCCCTGCACACACCACAAGCCCCAGGATTTTCTTGCCCTTGGGCTTGGCTTTGGCCAGGGAGGGAAATGGGACACCTCAGAAATAGAATGTGGTAGACAAGACAGGACTGGATTCTCTCCTGTTCCTTCCCTGCTGTGCTCCGCAGGGCCCTACTTCCTGTCAGAGACCCCAGCACAAGGTTTTAGCCTTTATGGGCTCTAGTAACACCTTTCCGGCCCTACAGTCTTCCGGGCTGGGTACGAGACCCATTCACTTCACCAGCCTCCTGCTGGGTCCTCTGATGCCACCTCACCCTATCCCTGGCCCCAGCGACCCAGCCCAGAGCAGCATGCAGATCGCTCAGCACGAAGCTGGGCTCCACAGGGACCTCGTTCTCCAAGGTCCAGATGACACTGATTAAGGGAACATCTCCGGACCCAGCCTGCATTTCTTACTACCCTCCTACTAACAGCAGGGCCCAGGAGACACCAAGAGACTCACCTCGGGCTAGACTGCAGCCTGGGGCTCTCCAGGCAGCATGAAAATGAAAACAAGTCTGGAAGCTCAGAGGAGTCCTGAGCGCAGCAGGAGAAGGGGGCGCAGCCCCACCCCAGGCCCTCGTCCAGCTGGTCCCTAGCAGGACTCTCACCCCTTCTGTCTGAGTGCCCTGCTGCACCAGCCCCACCTTATCACAGCCACAGAAGTCCACAAGGACCCAGCCAGTGCCAGCATGGTGCCCTCACCTCACTGAACACTCCTAACTCCAGCCAAGTAAGTCACACCCTATCTCTGTTTCACAGGGGTGGAAACTGAGGCTCAGAGAGGTTAAATGACTTGCCAGAGGCTACCCAGCACCTAGAAGGCACTGCATCCCCATCATTGTAAAGAATGAACGGAAGCCAGGCCTGGTGGTGCACAGCTGTAATCCCAGCACTCACTTCCGGAAGTTGAGCCAAGAGGATCACAAGTTCAAGGCCCGCCTGGAGAACTTAGTAATCTGGCTCCAAATAAAAGAGAAAAAAAGGAGGGGGGGTGAGGGGGTGGGGATGTAGCTCAGTGCCTAAAAAGCCTCGGTTGAAACCCCAGCACTGAGGAAAATGAATGAATGAATGAATGAATGACTACGTAAGGGAATGATTCCCACCCAGGTGGTTCTAAATCCAAAGCTCTCACGCCTTGCAGCGCACGTGGCTGTGCGCCAGGGCCGCAGCCTGAGCCCCTGCGGTGACCCTGGGGCGAAGCGCTGGTGCGTGCAGACACCGGGGAAGGGGAAGGGGATGGGGACGGCGACGGGACGGTGACGGTGACGCTAAGTCTGGCCTCTCGCCTGGTTACAGGGCTTCTGTGCAGCTCCTGTGCGGCAGCCGCCCCACCCCGCTTGCCAGCCTAGCTCAGCTTTCCCACGGTCCCTCCCAGAGCTCCTGGCAGGCCGGGGCCCAACTCAGTGCCAGCCTCTGCCAGGCGGCTGCAGGCCCCCCCGCCTTGAGCAGCCTTCCCAGGTACTACTCTCCTGTCACGCAGAGGAAGCAGCCCCCCACCCCGTCACGTCCCCCATAACGTGACTTTCTTTTAGCTTTTCTTTCTTTGGTGTTTTAAGGCAGGATTTTGCTAGGAAATTCAAGCTACCCTTGAACTCACTTGAATTTGCAGCCATCCTTCTGTCTCAGCCTCCTGAGCGCTGGGATGACAGGATTACACCACCACGCTCTACTAAAACAGCTCCTAGACTTGACCGGCTATGGAAGCAAGAGATTCCCTGGACATAACTCTTCCCCTGAGGCCTAGGGTGAGGCCTGGACAACCTCCAAGCACCCACTTGGCTGTAACTCACAGCTCTTCTTTGACCATGGGCAAGATTCAGAAGGAGAATCAGCAGAAGGTGACGTGGAGCCCTCCACCCCAGGGAGAAGGACATGCTTGAGGCAGACAACGGGTCCAAAGGCAGATACTGCACCCTGAACCTCACCCCTGCTCCATTTCCGGTCACTCAGATGTGCCTTCCCTGCTCTCCACTCCTCAAGAGACCCCGTGGGAGGGAGGGCTGGCCCCTCCACTCAGCTGTGACCCCCCCCTTCCTGTTCTCAAGCACATCTCATCCACATTCAGCTTGGGAAGTGGGGCTGCTGGGGTCCGAGGTACCTGGGGACGGAGTCCGGCATGAGGGAAAGCGGTGGGCCCCGCCCCCAATGTTCACCACGCTGCCAGCTCCAGACACAGGCCGCACAGAGCACTGACATAACAACAGAGCGATGCATACCATTTCCATAAGATCTACAATATGGTTATAATAAACGCGGCCCCTCGGTCCCCTTGGAGACAGGCTGAATAAATATTATTCCTAATGATTATTAAAACTCATTAAGCGTGTTTGGAAGGCGAGGGAATTCCCAGCATCTGCCACTGTGTCCACATTGCAGGGAACCCTAACCTCAAACATAGAGCCCAGTGGGACACCCGGGTCCAGGAGGGAGGGGGCGGCCACCACAATGTGCTCATCTCCAAGAAGGAGTACAGCAGAGGCCCAGGCCTGCAAACTCCATCCCATGCTTCTCTGGCCCAGAGGAACTGACCTCCAGCTGTGGGAAGGTCGTTGCCCGGGAGACGGTCCCAGACAGGCTGGAAGGATCAACCCTGAGACCATCTCTTGCACATGGAATGTTCTTTCTCTTTCCCTCCCCTGTTCACGCCAGCCCCGTGACCCTCTCCACCCCAGACTCCTCTACCATGGGCCACAAATCAAATGCCCATAGGTGCCAGCCAGGTAGGTAACAACCAGGTGATAGGCCAGGCTGCTGAAATTCAGGTGGCCCAAGAGGTCCTATGGTG
This sequence comes from Thryonomys swinderianus, assembly GCA_004025085.1. Lineage (NCBI taxonomy): Eukaryota > Metazoa > Chordata > Mammalia > Rodentia > Thryonomyidae > Thryonomys > Thryonomys swinderianus. The sequence goes on from PVIC010000228.1 coordinate 105,694, forward strand.
GCAGCAGGGCTCGTCCTGTCTAAAGGAGTCACCTGGGAGCCATTTCCTGTCCCACTTTCCAAAAGAAGCTGGTTGCCGAGACTTCTCTAAGAGCTCTCACATTTTTTGACCGTTAGGAGATTTTCAAAAGAAGAATGGTGCACGTGCCAAACAAAACACATCCAGGGCCACTCACATGCAATCTTTGTCCCCAGCTCCCAGACGAGCTGCTGGGCCAGCAGGGCCTGGTCAGGCGGAGGCAGTCAGGAGCTGGGCTTTGGACACGGCTCAGCCACTCAAAGGCACGATCTGGGCCAGCTAATGACTTTCCTGAAGCCACTTGACCCTTGCAGTTGGGTTAGCAGAGCACAACCTTGGACCTCGGCCAATCAAAGCCCAGAAGTGCTCCTTCTTGAAGCGGGTACACCAGACCTGTGCTGTCCCAGCAGAACAGGAGCGTGCAGAGGGTATCCAGTGAAGGATTAGCAGAGCTGAGGAGGCCCATGACCAGATCCCTGCTCCAGGCCACTCCTTTCCCTTGCCCTTACCAGGAGCAGCCACTGGACCAAACTACCCAAGCTGCCCCACAGTCCCCCACCACCACCAGGCATGCAGCCTCCACCCAGTCCTACCGGCAGGCCGCAGTCTCCCTTGGGCCCTGGGGGCCCCATCAGTAGGGAGAAAGGTGTGGGTTCCACCAGGCGGAAGAAGGAGTAGCTGCCACTTGTGGGCCGGGGGCTGGAGGACAGGACTCGCGCTGGAGGTAAGGCCAGGGTGGGGGTGGTCTGCCGACTGGGCAGGGGCTGTCTGGGGCTGGGCCTCGTCGTCTGGTCATTCAAGAGGCCATGCCCTGTGGCCTTCCCCGGTTTGAGGGGTTTGGGCTCCCAGGCACTGCTCTTGGGTCCGCCCTTCTTTGATGCCTCTGATCCAGTGGGCTTCTTGTTTCCAGTGAGGACGGAACCAGGAGCGCGGGTGGGGGGCGCTGCTCGGGGAGTCCCGGGGCCCAAGGCCGGTGCCACCACAGTGGCTGATGGCCGAGCAGCTCTGGTAGAGCCAGATCTGGAAGCAGAAGACGAGGGCACAACTGCGGGCTGGGGAGGTTTGTGGGTGCTGGTCTGGGTGAAGGCCGGCTTGCTGGCCTGGCTGGTGAGCCTGGCCTCCATCTGGGCCACTGTGGGCAAGGACTTAGAGGGGATGGCCGTGGGAGGCCGAGCACTGAGCAGCAGAGGTCGGGGCGTGACGGGGTTCCGCTGGATGGGCTTCACCGTGGGACCCGATGCCTTGGCAGGAGCTGAGTAAGGAGCGGGTGGCACTGGCTTCAGGGTGGGTGGGGCTGGCTTTGTGACTGAACGGGCAGCGGTTTTCTGGGTCACATGGGGGCTTCTTGAAGGGGCGACTGAAGGAGGCGGGGTCGAGGGTGTGGTGGAGAGGTTCCTGGGGGTCTTGGTGGCCGTGGTCCTTCGTGATTGTTGTGCAGCCACAAGGCGGGCCGCAGTGGCGCTGACAGCAGAGGCTGGGGATGAGGAAGGAGCTGCTTTCCTGACTGACAGCTTGGCAGGCAGCAACGGGGTCCGCGCTGGGCCTCCCCCTTTGGCCTGCTGGGGAAGCTCTGGAGGGCTTGTCCTTAGGGGCTTGGTGGACGTGGTCACCATAGGTCTCCTGCCTGCTGGCCTTGTTCTTAGGGCCGGTGTAGCAGTGGTCAAGTTCTCCAAGCCTAGCAAGGCCAGGTCGGTCTGGAGGGTGAAGGATCTGCCAGCCTCAAGGGGGAAGAGCGGTGCCAGCTGGGGCCGATACGCGTCAGCCTGTCCACACTGCTTCCTCAAGTGGGCACAGTAATTATGAGCAACTCTTGTCACAGGGAGGATGCTGAACTGACAGAGGGCACCTTCAAACTGGACAGCGTGGGGGCTCATCTTCCCAAAGAGGAAGGAGCCCTGGGGGTCGAGCACAGAGTCCCTGTGGAAAGGCAGCGGGACAGGCACCCGGCGCTGCCCACAGGCCGTCACCAGGGTGACCGTGCGGTTACGGAGCTCGAGTGCCAGGTGGTGCCAGCGCCCATTGTGCACATCAAGGTCGAAAGCCACGGAGCGCCGGGGCCCCAGGTGGATGACTGTCCTGCCTGGGAGGAACTGCAAGCCCAGCTGCAGCTTGTGCTTCCGGCTGCGGACAGCAAAGAGGAAGGCATGGTTGACCCGGTGGGAGCAGAGGCTCAGCACCAGCGCCAGCTCCGTCCCGAGGGCGGCGGGAATGACAGTGGCCGAGGGGGCCTGCAGACGGGCACGCTGCGTGAAAATGAAGCCCAGCGGGAAAGGAATGATGCCCGGGGGTGCGGGGCTCTGGCCGCCCCCTGCCTTCGTCCAGCTGAGGCCCAGCCGCTGGAGGACATCCACATCTGGGGGACAGGGGAAGAGAAAAGACAGTGAGAGCCTGCCCAGCCAGGACCCCCGGGTGCACAGACATTCTCCTGGTCATTTGTTTACTCATCTGCCTCGGGAGGGCGACCAAGTGTCACGCTGGTGCCATCCAGCATGTAGACTACAGGATCTTGCGTAGCACAGCTAAGGAAAGAGACTTTCTGGGTTCATATCCCAGCCCTGCCACCCCTAACCCTGTGACTCAGTGCTGGGCTCCCCATCCATTGAACGGGATGACAAGGAGACCAGCCGCAGAAGGAAGCGGCGCCGAGTGAGTTCCCTCTGTCAAGTGTCTGGCACAAAATGTGCCCTTTCAAGTAAAAGCTACTGGCACCTGAAACAATGACAGGCACCAAGTAACAGTACTGGGGCATTAGAAGCTGCCCTATGCTGACCTGTTTTGCTATTTTCTCTTCTTCCAGGACACAGTCACCTAAGTAAGAGGAGCAGCAAGATGGGAATGGATGTCACCAGAGACTGGTAAGGACTTCTCAGCACCTCTTCAGGAGCCCCCAGCCCCTCCCACCTGAGGTCTCTGGCCGGAGCAGGCTGAGCGAGCTGCTATCTCCTATGAGGAGGGAGGTGACATTTGCACGACTTCCGCTGCCGTGTGGCCTGCGGAGATCTGGAAAGCAATCCCTGTCCTCTAGCAAAGCATGTGGACACCCAACAGTGGTCTAGCCGGATCCCATCCGCCCGGTGATTAGGTTGGCAGGGCTGCCAGAGCAAAAGGAGGGTTTCCAGAGTGTTTATGGAAAGGCTTCCTGACCCTGCCTCTCCCGGGTCACTTGATCGGCTCTAGCTGAGCTGCCAGTGTCTGCAGAAGCCACTCTGGCTCCCGGACTGGGCTTTGCACAGAGGCAGAGGCTGCTACGAGAATATCAAGAGTGGCCAGAGCTTCGGGATCTGACCCGGCACTCGGGGTTCACTCCCTAATCACTGGATGCAAGGGCCATGCTGGGCTCTAAACACAGTATTCGGCACTTAATGCCTTCAGCTGACAACTGTGAGATGGATGGATGGATGGATGGATGGATGGATGGATGGATGGATGGATGGAGGGACAGACGTGTGGGTAAGTCAATGGATGGACAAATGGCTAGACAGGTGGACAGAATATGGACAGCTGGGTCAAAGGGTAAACTGAGGCTGCCAACATGGCCTATTGGTTCCACAGCAGGCTCTAGAGTTAGGCGGTATGACAGAGCCTGACCTGTGAACCTGAAGCAGGCCGTGGGCCCCCTCGCCCGCACTGTAAAATGAGCGGTAAGAGAAACTGCATCCCAGGGCTATCCTCACCCAGGACCTGCATCAGGCCAGTCGACCAAGTCGCTTCTTAGCTCTTGGGCCTCAGTTTCCCTGCCTTTAAAACAAGGGAGCTGGACCAGCCCTGGAGATGGCACCGCATATTAACAGTGTCATAGGAGAGCACCTCAAAGGTGCCAAGTCTATCACTTCTGACGGGCTTGAAGTCGAGGCCACACTCTCCCCTAGGAACCACCTCCAGGTCCTCCTCCTTGTCTCTTCTTCCATCTTGCTCTGTTCCCCGATTTTAAGCCAGTACGAACCGCTGTCTATGGATTTCCTTGGTAATAACGCATCTTATGTGTTTTAATCATGGGATCCCTCTTAATATCCTGAAACATTATTCTCTATAAGCAAGGGGAAATGAGAGAAGCCACTTGGTTGAGGAAGAAGAGGAGGTTATGTCACTTTGTTTCAGGCCTCCTTGACGGCCCTGAAGGAGAACCACAGCTGGCCAGGGCAGGTGGCATGAATGGGGTTCCCCTGCTCATCCTCTCTAGTTCCCCTCAGTTTCTGGGGACCCCAAAGACCATCTGCAATAAAGGGGCCAAGCCCCACACTGTGAAACCTGGAGTAGTCAGAGGGCACTGGCCCCAGGCATCTACAGGGATAAGGAAAGACTATATTGGCCCCAACTGTTCCTGTTAGGAAAATAATTAATAACAAGAAAAAATAAATACGCGTTATATGCATCTTTCTCCTTGATCCAGCAATCTATGGAGGAGGAACTCTACTATCCTCACCCCACAGACAAGTTAGATATAAAAATGTGCCTGAGACCACACAGCTTATAAAAGCTGGGCCTGGAACCAGGCCTCTGACCCCTAGAGCTCTGTTTTTAGCCACTAGCTGTCCTGCTCTGGAGCCGCCCAGATTCACTGGAAGGCAGAATGGAGACACTTCCAGAATCCCGCCAGCGGGAAAGAGATGGGGGACAGGGAATGAATTCAGTCCAGGGCCAGGATGGAAAGGCCCAGCCAGCTGGCCCCAGCAAGATCCCTTTATTACATAAACCTGGCTTCACATAGATAGGCCTCCCCAGCCCCCCTGTCTGACTCTGGACTCTGGACAGCTGTTCACCTACTTTGTGGGGAAATGGCAAACTTGAAAAATGTGACCTTTGCTCAAAATGTTGCTGGGCAGCAAAGTGTCCTCTGGGCACGGCCCACCCCTCCCAAGGGCCCAATCCCTGCCCAGCGGCCAGGTCGGGCCTGGGGACCCCCGAGTGCTTGCTGCCTGCCCCAGAACACGGCGGGCGTGCAGGGGAGGGGAGGGCGGCTATTTTAGGAGGCGTCGTGGCTGCTTGACAAACAGATGGGGGAGGCTTCGGTTTCCAAGGGCGGCTGTACAGCCAGCCCACTGCTGCCCTGGCCCGCAGGGTGGCTCCTCAGGACAGGCGGGAAAAGCAGGATCGCAGGGGAATGAGGGGTGGGATCCCAGACCTGGGTAAGACCAGGGTCTCCTCTGTGCAGTTCTTGGGGTACCCCTCGAGAGTCCTCATTGGACAAACAGGGATGACCGAAACTGACTTCCCCGTACTGTGTCCCAAGAAGGACGCAAGGGCAGCCCTGGTCCATTTCTGCCCTGAACCCTTTCTCAAAGCTCCGTGGTCCCTTCCAGCTCAAAGGGAATATGCCAGTGACTGGCTCCATTCCCCCGATGGGCAAACAGAGCCTGAGTTTCGGCGAGGTCCCGGGTGTCTGGTGCCCTTGGGTGAGTTCTCAGGCCCCTTCCGCCCTCCTTTGTCCCCCTGGACAAAGAGAAGAGAGAATTACCTTCAGGAGCTCCTTGGGTGGAGGCCAGGTGACAGGCGAATGAGACTAAGATCCAGGCGAAGAGAAACCCCCTAGAGACGGGCAGATACAAGCACACATGGCATCAGCTTCCACCCCTCGCGCCCAGATCCGGCTGCGGAGCTGCAATGGCGGCCCGGCCCAGTCTCACCCCAGTCCCGCCCTGGGAAGCGAGAGGTGGGCGACTAGGTGCAGCCTTCAGGAGCCCACCAGAGCTGCCCCACTCTCAGGACACGCGCAGGCCTCCGGGCACAGCCTCCAGGGAGGGACCCGTGTGCATGGTACCAGACCGACCCAGATGGCTAAGCCGAGGTCACAGGACAGGAAGTTGCAGACAGGACTTCCTGTCAGGATGGGGTCCAGTTCAAAATCTGGTGCTCTCTGCCCTGGGCCACAGCCTTCGCCTACAGTTAGGCCTCAGCATCTCGGGTCCTTTCCCAAGGCCACACAGCCAGTGGTTGCAGGGGCTGACAGTGGGTACACCAGACTGGCCCACCTGGGGACAAGGGCAGAGAACACCCCCGTATCCAAGGCCTGTGCTATACCCTGGCACCTGCTCACCTGCTTTATGCTGAAGGGAATGGGAGGAGAGGAAGGGAAGGAGATGCTGGGGAAGGGGCAGACCCGGCTGCAGACGGGCCCTGGGCTTCCCAGCCCGCTGAGTCTCTCACCCCAGCTCCGGGCCCATCCTCCGAAGCATGGGCTCCCGCTCCCACTCCGCAGCCCAGGCCCGAGGAACACTCGGCTCACATGAAGGCTGTCAGGCACCACCCATAAAAGTGCCCCTACACGGTCGCTGGCGCTGCACCCTGGGGCCAGGAAGAGTTAAACTCTGCTCAGCGGCCCCTGCCAAGATGGGCAGAGGCAACGATCTGATTTCACCTTCCTGTGGGAGCAGCCACTGGCGACACCCGAAGCCACCCAGGGCATCTGATCCCCAGGCGGGCAGAGGGGAGGGCGGCACGTGGCCAGGGATGGCTGGGACGCAGGCAGGGAGAACCATGCCAGGTGGGTGGTGCAGGCTAAGGCTGGCACAGACAGCTAGGCTGTCCCCAAAGCTAGGCTGGCACGCTGCTGGGGACTCATGTAATCCAGGAAACCTAGGTTTGATGTCTGGAGCCCAGGGCTCTTGCCAGGTTCCTTGAGCACCTTGAGAAGTGAGCTCACACCCTATTAGCTTCCCCTACTTTCTAAGGCAAGAGCAGTTACAACTGATAGCAGGAGTGACTTGGGTGCTGGGGAGACCTTGGTGCTCACCACAGCTCTCCTCCTCTTTGCACGCTCCTGCGGGCATGAACTTCAGAGGACACAGGATGAATCCGGATAAGCCGAAGTCAACCCCAGGAATGTTTGCCATGCCAGTGCCTGTGTGAGGCATGCACAGGTAAGCCAAATGTGACCAGAGAGATGTGAGCGGTGGCAATCAGGAACCCTGAGGAGTAAGGGTTTCAAAGGGATGGAGAGAAGCTTTTCTTCTAGCCTCTGTATCCTTAAGCGAGAACCTACTGTTTGGAGCTGTTGCAGCTCTTTTGTGCACATGAGGTCACAATGTCTCCCAGATATGGGAGGATGGCAGAATGGAAGAAGAAGTGGGTGTTTAATGACACGGTTGAGATGCTGAATTCTTTCTGTTCTTTCTTGGGCCCTCTGGTTAAGAGCAATAATAATCCTTATGTTTAAATCACGTGGCTTTGTGCCTTGTTACTAGATGCCGATGATGATGGCCCTGAAAGCCTTTTCCTGATTCTGGACTTTTGTACACACTCCTTACCATCTGGGCGAGGGCCTGGCCAGCCCCTCTGCCAGCATCCTGCCGAGCCCCACCTCGCTGTCCATGTCCCTTTCTAGATGAAGCCCCCAAAGGCAAAGCCACTTGCCCTGTCTACTCCTTAGCAGACTTCTACAAGATGAATATTACCCGATACTGCAGGATACTTTAAGAAGTGCCCCCAAGCCTCCTCCCCAGCTCTGACCCCCTATAATCCTGGGCCCCTTGTCAACACTCCAAGCCCGAGCCTGCCTCCCTCACGGTCAGGCCTCAGCTCACCCCACAACCTCTAAAGGTCAGAGTGTCACCTGTCTGGGATGAGGCTGCCCTGATGAAGGCAGGTCCGACTGCCCCAGCACCACCTGCCTGTGGAGAGGAATAACAGCAGCTTTGTTTAACCTGACAAAACTGAAGCCCAGGGGCAGAGACCTCCTCAAGGTGACCCTGTGTACACTTCAGAGCGCAGCACCCTTCAGTCCTATGCCCTCCGTGGGGACACCCAGGGGACTGGCCAGGCAGACAGGGAACAGCTGTCCCCTACATCCTAGTTTGGAATTTGCTTATCACCACCAGCTCGCTTCGGTATTTCAGTTGTGCAGAAACATAACGTGGCAGGTCCACTACACTCTCTTTCCTGAAGTCGCCAAGAACCAAAGAGATATTAATTCATGTAGTCTGGGGTTTGGGGTTTAATAATTTAATGGAATGTAACTGTGTTCTAAGAGAGAAGACTCTCTACTCTTGTAAATAAATCATGCTATTTATCACTTGATGATACATCCTGAAGACCATCTTCTCAAAGGCTCTGAGAAGTCCTGCCATCAAGCAACTGACTGCACCTTTTGTCCTTCAGCAGCCCCCAAACCTGGAGGACCGGGCCTCATTTAACACCTCCTCAGAAGATACAACACAGAGGACGGATGGAATCCACTCTTCTCTTCAGTTCCACGTCCTGACACCACAGCTTCTAGCCTGACGTTTCAAGCCTGGCTCCCCGTTATTACCACTTTGTCCACTCATCCACCTCCACAAACACAACCAACCTCCATAGAGCAGAATTCTGGGTGTGCTGGGCCCCGCAGCTGCCCACCCCGAGCACATCTGAACCGGAGAAGGTGCTTGCAAGTCATCTAAGGGCCTGGTCTTGTCCGCCACCTCTTCAGAAGAGGAACAACTGAGGTGATGTGAGGAAAGGGACCTGCCCGGAGGCCTACAACGCTTTGACTCTGCCCCAGGCAGACTTGCAGGCACTTCCTAGCTGCCCGACCCTGGAGTCCAGCCTTCACCGCAGAGCGGAGGTTGGCCCGGCGAGCCAGGGAACCAGCGAAGTCAGTTCCAGGCCTGGAAAGTTGGCTCCCAGAGGGAGGCCCTGCCACTTCTTTTCTCCGGTTCCAATCCTGTTTAGGCTACTTCGAATAATGTTTAGTGCCTGTGCTGGCTGCGGCTTTGTTCTGCTAGTGGTCTGTTTCCACCACTGCCTCCTGGGCTTTGGCTCCAGGAACCCAAGGCTCCAAGATGATGGGAAGACTGGTGTGCAGGGGCCAGGGAGGGCCCAGGCGGCCCAAATGGGAGCCACAATAAAGGGGCCTGGGAGACAATGCCCGGTCAGGAAGCTCTCCAAGTGCTCCTGTCCCCAAGGAAGGCCCCTGGCCAGCACATCAAACAGGACCTCTGCTAGGTGGCAAGAGGCCCATTTGGATGATTTCTTTATTACCTTTGTTACCTGGAAACATGCACACGCGCGCACACACACACACACACACACACACACACACACACACACACAGAGCTAAGACCTGTAACAGCCCAATCAGTCCCAATCCACAGGAAGCCAGCACAGGCACACCCTGGGCCGCCCTCCTACTGCGTAAGCTGGGACAGGACTGATTGGGAATCCCAGAGCAGCTCTGTGGCCTGGCCAGACCCTGTGTCCGGTGACCACACCCAGGCCTTTCTTCACACCTTACACCTCTTCCGTGGGAACAGGGACCAGTCACTTGTCTGGACAGGATGTACCCAGACTCACATACCCATAGCAATACAAGTAACAGCTGTTGTTTATTAAGCACTTACTACGTGCCAGGAATTGGTTAAAGACCTTTGCAAGCATGTTCCTGTGCACCCTCAGGAAACCCAGCTAACCAGGAACAAACATGCCCATTCTGTGGATGACAAAAACCAGAAACACCGAGGTGAGACGTTTGCCCAAGCTCCTTCCCACGGCACCCTTCTGCTGGCCTTGCTACAAAGACCTTGCTCTTTCCGCCCGCAGCCTACCACACACTGAGGTCAGCCCGGCAGCCTGCCATCCTCTACTCCCACCTGATGGGCACTTCTGGGTGACAAGGTAGCCAAGAGGGCATCAAGGATTAGAGGGGAGAATCACCAAGAAAGTAACAGAGGAGTTTGCTCGGGAAGCAGCAGAGGAAATAGTGACATTTCCAGGACAGGTGCCTTCTGTGCACCCAGCAGGGCGAGTGAGCATAAGACAGGGACCACTTTCTGGGCACACAAGGAAGACGGGAAAGGCCAGCAGGGCACAGAGGTTCTGGAGGAAGGTCTTGGGGCAAAGCTACAAGACAAGCAGGAAGCAGGGGCACAGGATCCGGGCAATACTGTGGCCGGGGAGGCGGGGAGGGAGGAGAAGGCAGCGGCTGCACCTCTGGGCAGTGTGAGTGCCCATTTGCCCACAGCTAGGGCCCACGCCTAGGGTGCTTGCTAGGCACCATTCCTCTGCCCAACCGCTGGCACGTGCTCTGGCACAGGGTCTTTTGGAGAAAGTGAGTCAGCAGTGTGTTCACTGGTCCCTGTGTGTGCACAGGGAGTTGTGGTGGGGGTGGGGAACCTCAACCAGCCAGCTTTTTCCAAGACATGAGGAAGAAGGGGGGCATCATTCCCCTGATTCAGGATCAGAGAGGGCGGGCGCAGCAGGGGAGGCGGGGCTGCGGCCCTGACCAGCCTCTGAGAAGCACCCCAGGGTCCCCCAGGTTGGAAAGATGGCAAAGACAGCAAGTCCTGCAGGAGCCCTGGTAGGCGAGGCCCCAAGGCCGCTCCCCCCCGGGCTTGGTCCCCACACACCCACGCACACCCACGCACACCCGCGCACAGTGACAGGCTCTTGCTGGCTCTCCTCTCTGCCAAGGTCTGCACCAGCCAGAGTCCGAGCCTCGCTCGGCGTGAGACCCACGCTGCCCACAACTTGGAGATTCCCTGGCCCTCAGCCCTCATCTGCACGCCAGAGGCCGGACTTGGGGCTCTCCAGGGCCTCTCTGCACGGACATACTGGCTTTCTACTCCTCTCTCACTCGTCGGAGAAGCTAGTGAACACAGACACACTCAGACCCAGACAGACACACTCAGGCGGAGATTTCCATAAATGCCGGACGTGCAGAGCCACACAGACACTGAGCCAGAAGCAAAACTCCGGACTTGGAGATCGGAAACTTGTGCAAAGCCTCAAAAGAACAGATGGAACCAGAAAGTACCAGATAGGGACCTGCAGACACCGAAACAGGGAGGCAGCTCCAAACTCAGACACCCCTCTTCCTCCAAGCATCTCAAAGTGCCCCTCCATCCAGTCCCCGGCCGGGCACTCGGGGGGGGGGGCACCCGCCCCCACAGGGTCCCCTGGGCTGGCTCGGCACCGACCCTCCAGGCTGGGCCCCGCCCCAGCGAGACCCCACAGGTCAGCCCGGCGCAGCACTACAGAGCGGCAGCGTTAGCCAACCCAGGCCCGGTCGGGGGCGCAGCCCGGGGTGACCCTTGGCGTCCCGCCTCGCGGGGGCGCCGGAAGGACAGGAAATCGACGCTCCTCGGGAACCCGAGCCCTCTCCAGATGAGAGCCGCTGGGAGCCAGGGAGGGGGCTTCCCGGAGCTGGTACTCACCCTCCGCGTGCCGCCGCTTTGCCTGGAGCCCCCCGCGCCGGTCCCGCTCCCATGGCAGGCCCCTACTTCATGCTCCCGAGCCCGGGGGGCAAGTGTGGGCGCGCCCCATGGGGCCGCCAGCCCCCTGCCCCGCCGCGCCAGGCCGGCTCAGAGCGCGAGGCCCCCGCGCCCCCCGCGCAGCTGTGCGCCCAGAGGCGCCCCAGAGGGGGGGCGGCGCGGCCGGGAACCCGCGGGCGCCCGCGCCGGGCCCATGGTCCCAGGAGTCCGGGAGCCGCGCTCGCCCCTGCCTCGCTCTTTTCCTGCTTCCACCGAAAATGAAGAAGAAGCAAGAAAAAAGAGATGATCAAACTTAGGAGGCGGGCCGCTGGCGGTCCCGGGAGGCCGAGCGAGGCCGGCCGAGGGCGCGCGCAGGGCGGTGGAAGCTGCCTCCCCGCCGGCCTGGGGGAGGAGAGGAAAAGGAAGGATTTGGGGGAAATGAAGGCGATTTAAAGTCTCGGCCCGCCGCAGCTCTCCACCTTCCCTCCTCCCCGCGCCCGGCCGCCCTCTGCTGCCCCTTGCTGCCCCCTGCTGGCCACAACCGGGGTCGCAGCCTCAGCCTGCGGCGACCGTCCAGCTGGACACCCGCCCTTCCTGGGAAAGGTGGTGAAACGGGGTTCAAGTGGGTTGCGCACGAGTGCGCAGTGATTGATCATATTTCTGAAACGAGGAACTTCTTCTGACTCAGACGGGATGAAAGAGTGGAGGATGAAAGGGAACACTGTGCACCTGTAGGATCCCAGAGTTCCGAAGACAGAAGCTGGACTTGGGTGTCCAGACTCCCTTGACAAGCAATGTCTTGACGCCTCACCAAAAAGAGTGCCCCAGATTCAGAGCGCCCTGGAGAACATAGTGGGCTGGTGTGTAATGGAGATTTAGCCACACATGCACACACACGCACACGCACAACCAAAACCAACCAAAGACTCCGGGGATTCCACGGTGGAGAGCGGAGCTGCACATCTTGACGTACTGCAAACACCGGGCAACACACACACACACATCCATACAACACACGTCACGCAGCCCTAAGAACACCCCCCCATTCCCACCTCCGCGACTCCTGCACGGCAGATTCACACTCACTTGTGCACTCGCACTCTCGTGCACACCCACGCTTCCTTCATAGTCAGACACACATGCAGGCACAGCGACAAGCTCTCGCCCCAAGCACACCCTCAGGCACACCCTCAGACAAGAGGATCCTGCACACGCTCAGACGCCACACATTCTTGTAAAAACGCATGCACAGCAATGCTTGCACACGCACAAAAACACTATCCTGGCCAGATCCCTGAAACATACACACTTGGCACGTGCACACGCTCACGGGTACACACACACCAGCGCACACGCACACTCTGCTCCCCAGCCTTGTACCCCCGCCGCTAGCGCACGTCCTTGCGCACACTGCAGTGCTCCCAGAGCTGCAGGCGTCCCCGGGCACTTACTGGGTCCCCAAGCGCGAGGCTGGCCGGTCCGGCTTTCCACGGGAGCCTAACGGCATTTGTATTCATGGGTCCCCGCAGCCCCGGGCGCGGGGGCGGGGTGTGCGGTCCCCTTCCCTAAAAGCAGCCCAGGCGCGCGGAGCGCAGCGGCACCGCGAGGGGCATGGGCGCGCGGGACTGCGTTGCCAGCCCAGTCGGCCCGCGCTCGAACACCGGCCGCTCTGCGTCCTTGGGCTCCGGCGTGAGCTCCGGATGCCGGGGGCGGCTCATAGGTGCGGGGGACGCGGCGCCCGCCGGGCCTTTTGAAGTCTCCGCTGGGGGCGGGGAGGGGCGCTGAAGGCAGCCTTTTAAACAGTGGTGCACGCGGGCTCGGTGGAGCAAGGTGTCTGGTTTCAGCAAACTTTAGGAAAAGTCCCAAACCGGAGGGGGTGGGGGGAGCCGCATAGCTGCGCGCTGCTTCCTGCAGGGGGCAGAGAACCCTGGCTGCCGGGAGGGAGGCCTGGCGGGGAGCTGGGACCCGCAGGCGGCTGGCTGGCGCGCTACGTCCCCACCACCGACACCACCCTCGCATCTCCACAAGGAGCCGGAGTTCCTAACCTCCCAGGAGAGGAATCCCGGGCATTGAGGAAACACCTCGCAACTGCGAACTGCGCGTGTTTGGTGCTGCTCTCTGGGGCACAGGGGCCACCCCCTTTTTTTTTTCTAGATTTTTCCGGACTTCCAGGCCCCTGAAAGTTGAGAACTGCTGACCAGCCATAGCCAATGTTTTTTGAGCTGCCTTCATTCTTTGTTACAGGCACATCCTGTCTTTGTGTTTTATTATTTTGTTCATGCTGGATGTTATTGCATTCGTTTTTATACTTTTAAAGCAGTGCATTAAAATATTATATATATTAAAAAGTGCTCACTTACAGGCTTGTTTGGTGCCCTCTTAGGTGTTATCTTCATTACTGAGTCCTTCCGGCAGCCCCTGTGTTCTGCATCTTCACGTGCCTTGCTGTAGCGTAGGTCCTGATGAGCTTTGTGCTAAGTGCCGCCTTTGGAGGAAGATATATTGTTTCTGTTTCCAGAGGGGGAGGCTGGTGGTAGTGCAGTGAGACCCGAATCTAGGCACCATGACTGTGCTCTCAGTTCCTACCACAACGGCCCACATCTTGGCCATGACTGGGTTCTGAGGAGAACCTTATTAGCACCCCCAGCCCTTCCCCACCCCTGAGCTCACTGACGTCCACACCAGGCTTGAGCAACTGTGTCCTCGAGGCCAACTTGACCTCGAGGCCTGTGTCCCCAGCTGTTCGCTCCCAGGTCCTTCTGTCCCACCTCCACCTGTTCACAACCTCCGATCACAACCTGCTCACCTTCCAGGTGTGGCCCAGGCTCACCTGACCACTGGCTGCTCTGTCTCCCGCTCATATCATAGCACACATCATAGTGCTGTTGCTGTCAGCTCCGTCCCTGTGTCCTCACACCTAGCATGGAGCATAAGACACAGGAGAAGTTTCAAACACTCATCATTTGTTTATGAGACAGTTTCTCCAGTAAGAGATGCTGTAAGACTCTGGGGGAGGAAGGGGCCAGGGACAAAGCCAGGTGCATGTGGCTCAGGCCTTCTGGGCACGTCTAGATTTGTCATGTGGGTAGAAGTAAGCACGTCAGCTGGATGGGTGACATCAGACACTGCTGTATCATGGAGAATCCCCTGGATGACAGAAAAAGAGTGCAAGGAGAATGTGATAGCTAAGAGGTAAGGATCAACTGAATTATAAAGCTAAGGGGATGGAGAGAAAAGCAGGAAGACTCTCAGGAAGAGGTGACATCTGGATCCTGAAGGATATGTTGCTTACAGTTGCAGCCGTGCTGGAGGAACCTCTACAGTGCAAGGGTCACAAATCGCAGGGGTGCAGGTGGCTCTCAGGCAGGCTTTGGAGGAAAACTAAAGGGAACCCGTGACCCCACACCATGAAGTGTGGGAGACATCACGCGATCACTGGCCACAAAGCAGTTCCACCAAGGCCTTTCCAAGTCTCCTCATGAATCTGTGGAGCCAGGGGTTGCTGCTCCAGAGGGGCCAGCTCAGGAGACTTTTGGAAACTCTTTTTTTTTTTTTTTTTTTTTTGCTTTTTGAGACAGGGTCTCACTTTGTAGTTCAGGCTGGCCCTGAGCTCACTATGGTGCCCAGGCAAGCCGCCGCAAACTCCGCAATCCTCCTGTCTCTGCCTCCCGAGTGCTAGGATTACAGGCGTGAGCCACCACGTCCGGCATTGTGGTATGCGGTGTTGATTGTTGCTGGCCGTGTCTCCACACCCAGCGTTATATGTGGTTACCGGGGATCGAACTCAGGACCTTGCGCTTGCAAGACAGGCGCCGGAACCACTGAGCTAACCCTCCGGCCCTGGAAACTCTTGATAGTGCAGAAAGACTGAGGATGTCCCCTCCTGGAGCCTTACTGTCTCCCTCTGGCAAAGATGTGATCATTAGGAAGGCTGTTTGGTGCTTGGGAACGCAGGGCTGTTATTCCACAGTACAAACAGTTGAGTAAGTGCCCACTGAGGACTAAGGGCGTTTTGCTGGGTGGGGAGGGACACCAGGCTCATGGCCTCCCAGCAGCTCACAGTCAATACAAGGAGGCAATGTGGATACTGGTTGCAAGGAAAGGTCTTTGTTTCCTCCTTCTGCCTCTTCGTACCCAGTCTTTTGTCACAGAAGTTTCTGGGACAGAGCTCATGACTGGGCATGAACAGTTTTTTTTTTTTTTTTTTTTTAGACAGGGTCTCACTTTGTAGTTCAGGCTGGCCCTGAGCTCACTATGGTGCCCAGGCAAGCCACCGCGAACTCAGCAATCCTCCTGTCTCTGCCTCTTGAGTGCTGGGATTACAGGCGTGAGCCACCACACCCGGCATTGTGGTATGTGGTGTTGATTGTTGGTGGGCGTGAGTCTCCACGCCCAGCATTATATGTGGTTACCGGGGATCGAACTCAGGACCTTGTGCTTGCGAGGCAGGCGCCGGAACCACTGAGCTAACCCTCCGGCCCGGCATGAACAGTTTTGATGGTAGGTGGGTCCCAAAGAACACTGAGCCATTTTCCGACCCTTAGGTGGCCATTATGGTGAGGCAGGAGCGGATAAGCCTGGACATTGGATGGATACCTCCTCCCAGCCTCTGCAGACCTGTCAGTGATAAGGCAGAGCTAGTGGGGACATCCAGGACTGCGGTTTGCTCTCTGCCCAAGCAGAGCAACCACAAACCTGCTGCTTTCCTGACACAACTTGAGAGAAACCATCAGTCTTAAGAGCATCACATGTTTATGGGTGACCTACTACCTGAACTCAGTCAGCAAAGCAGAGAGTGTACACTGCCCAGTTGGTTGTCCATCTCTGTATGCTGTTTTGTGGACCCACTGTGTGCCAGGCTGTCCTTTGTACTTTGAAAGAGCTGTGGTTCAAGGAAGGAGGCCAGCAGGGATAGACAGGCAGTCCTGCCTCAAATCGTGCTTATTTAACTGGTTCTGCAGAACTGGGAGGAAAGTGATGTCCCATGCATTTGTCTTCAGTCTACTTTCCTGGGTACATCGGCAGGGAACTGTGCTTCCATAGTTGGGTCCTACCCAGGAGGTGGCATGGATGTGCCACACATCTAACTGTGCAGTCATTCACTTCTGGGTCATTCAGCCAGGGGGAGGTGGTGCGGTGTACCAGGCCCTACACAGGGTGCTGGTCACAGGCAGATGCTAGCTGTGGTCCCTTCTGAGAGGGGACACTGTTTTTACTTCCCAGTGCCAGCACAGAGCACAATGCCTGGTTCCAGTAAGTCCTCCACCAATGCTGAGGGCATAACAGATGAAAGAATGAAAGAATGAAAGAATGAATGAAGTGATGAATGAAAGTGTTACCAAACTAGAGCAGGTTAACTCCCTGCCACTTGGTCCCTCTCTTCCATGGTGATGGACCCAGCCTTAGAGGCTTCCAGTGCCCATATTGAGCACAACATGAAGTGCCACCTTGCCAAAGGAACAGCAAACTTAAAGAACCAATCTACTGGACCATGCCAGCTTGTCAGGAGCGGGCAGAAGCCCGACAAGACAGCGGGGCTCAGAGGGCAGTGGGCAGCGCCATCCTGAAGCTTGGAGGAAGGCTTCTTCCATGAGCTGCTGTCTGAGTGGGCAGAGCCCAACATGGTGGGGGGACCTCACAGACTTCACGGGAACCTCTGGTTCTTAACTTCCTTCGGCTTGCATGTAGATCACAGGTTCCTTGGGAAGGGGCCGCTGGGCCAGCATCAAAGACAAAACACTTCCAAAAAGTACTGTCCTCACCCCTGAAGGACCAGAGGAGAAGGCTGGATCCAGCACCGTGGCCTTCTGGAGTCCTGTGGCCTGCCAGCTACCAAGATTACAGACACAATCATTCCCCACAACAGAATGAGGGATGAACCCCAGACTGCTCCCAGCACCATCCAGGAGGCAGAATTTTCTGGCCACATGGTTCCACTGTCTGGGCCCTGTGGGTTGTGTCCTTTCCCTGAGCCCTTTCCCTGTCCCCTGTCTGGTTTCTTTTCTTGGAGATAGGCACATGGCAGGTGATCGTGAGATAGCCAAGGCCCCCTTTACCATTGCTGCTACTGACTCAGCTGTGGGGTCCCCAGGAGGCTCCAGACCCAGGAGAACCTAAGGTCCACCAAGTTCAACTTCAGTTGTCTCATGACACAGGTGGCAAAATGGGGGCCAGAGACCAGGGTCACTCGCTTGAGGTATTGCAAAGACCCTGCCCCTCACCTTTGTTTCTAACTCAACAGGCTCAAACTTGTCTCCTCGTCCTTGAAAATTTAAACCCACTGTCCAGATGTGAGACCAGGCTGAGTTTTAAGGTGCCCAGACTCTCTGAGATATTCTGCAAGCATTAGTATTGAAATCGGGGGCTTCCCCTGCGCCTGAGAGTGGGGGCTCTTCAGTCCGTGGACCTTGGGGCCGCCTCTGCCGGGAGTTCCTCCTGCTCTCCATCACTGGCGCCCCCATCAGGTTTCCACAGGACGGCCGTGCCCTGCCGCACGGGGCCCGGCACTTGGCACAGCACTTCATGTTGGTGTAAGTGGTGGTCTCACACCGAGCTGGTTAGAAGGTGCTCACACGTCCATGGGGAAAGGAAGGAAGGGGCAAGCAGAGGGGCAAGGGGAAGGAAGGCCGACGGAAGGCAGCTCGGGAGTCCCCGTGGCTGGGCAGGCGCAGTTTCATCCTGGCTAACAGAAACCCATCTTTGTCCACCTCTGCCTGGGTGCCTCACCCTTCCGTGGAGTCCGTGTCCATCCCAAACCCCAAGGCCGCTCCTGGCCTGGGACAGGTTTGGATATGACCCAGGGTACCATCTGGACGAAGAGATGGAAGAGGCTGGAGCCTCCCGAGAAAACTTCCCTCACTTTTACAGACAGACACAGATGTGTGACAAATCCTCTTTTCTCAGGACTTCGGGGTCTGGGGCATGCTGTGTACTTAGAGATGCTGTGGAGCGTTGTTGCTGTGAGTGACAAGGAGGACCTAGGCGGTGGACAACAGAGACAGCACAGAGGAAAGGTGGGAAGAGATCAGGTCCTTAAGACACCACTGCGACGCCGACTTAGCAGCTGGACTGCCCTGGATGGAACAGTCTCTTGGCACAGAAGGCACTTTTAGAGGCTTTTCTCCCACTGACGGTGGAAAGCAAAGGAGCGGACGCACCAGAGGAGCAGAGTAGTCAACCCGGGGATGGCAACAACACAGCGGCAGCAGCTCTCCAGCATAGACAGTACAACACAGGTTCAGTTCAGCATCTCGGCTTCCACACACCCCACCACACAGACATCTGCACTCTCAGAGTGGGAAGCCAGACCCCAGAGGAAGGGTCTCACCTCAGCTCAGCCAGTGGCACTGGAGAACCACGGTCTCCAGTCAGTCCCATGTACACACGGCAGGAAGAGACCCCTGATGGTCCCAGCAGAGCCAGCAAGGGAGAGGAGCCCCGAGCAAACTCCGAAGGGTGGGAATCCGTCCAGGCCAAGGCCTGTGACTTCATCGCTCTGCTCCTGAGTGGTAAATCTGCAGAGACAGGCTTGGAGGGACAGCTGTGTAGCTGCAGCTGGCACGCCAAGATCTGGCCCACTTGCCACCCACACTCAGGCCCTGAGACACACTACGCTCCTGCCGGTGGCAGCCCAGGAACAACTGGCCACTATGGACTCCTCAGGGGGCTTCCCTTGTCGCAGTGAGAACAAGAAGATCGGAGCCAGACATGCCACTGGGCTTCCCACCAGCGAGCCAGCCACAGGACTTTCACATGTGTGTCCGGGGCCACCATGCCCTTGACAGGATGAGACCCTGGAGAACCGTAACTCTACGATTGACAAGAGCCTGGCCCCTAGCTAAGAGTGACAGCCTTGCCCCAAGCCCACCTTTCTTCAAGCCCAGCATTTTCCCATCTGCCAGCTGCTTCCTGTCCGCTACCTCTGCCCTCTCTCCCATCACCTTCTCCTCCAAACACAGAGCAGGTTTCCTTACCCAGCACCGGCCATGCCACTGCAGCCAAGCTCTCAGGTTCGGGTGGCCTCTGATGAGCAGAGTCTAGTGAGACTTCATTTCCTTTTCCCTACATATGGTCTGTGCTCCTGCTAATGCAGCCAACTGCATATTAGCTATTTTTGGCAATCACAGCACCAAGTTTATACAGATCTGATGACCTCAGAACCCCTGTAAGACAGCAGGGACCTCCGAGATGGAGACTATCTTAAGTATGATGCATCCTTCCTGACTGTTTGAGTCAATACTTGTTTCTTCTTTTGTCTTTATGGCTTAAGAGCCTGTATCTCAGTTGCTTCTCTCATCACTGGGACAAAATACGTGATACTCACAACATAAAGAAGGAGAGGCTTATTTTGGCTCATGTTTTGGTCCATAGTCACCTGATTCCAAGAGAAGACGGCACAGTGGAGGAGAACTGCTCATAGCATGGTGGACAGGAAGTGGAGAGAATCAAGGGAAGAGAGGGGATATACCCCCTTCCAGGTCACTCCCATAGTGCCCTGTCTCTTCCAGCCAGGTCCCACCTCCTAAATGCAAGCCACCATAACCCTATCACCTTCCAAAGGTCCCAGTAATGATCACCCAAGACTTCAGGGACCATAGATATAAACCTCAACAGCCTGTGCCTCCATGGCCCTGACCTCTGGTCAAAGCATGACACATTCTGATTAATAGTATCTGCACCAATGAATCATAGGAGCTTCAGTGTGGTTTGTTGCACTGGTCAGCACTGTTTACTACAACAGCAGCAGGAATGATCTGTTGTACCTGTGTTAATGAGACTTGTGGAACTGTAGAGACCAGCTCTGAGGCTGGTTTCCCAGCAAGACATGCCAATAGAATAGTGTAGGCAAGCCCCCCAGGTGAGCCTCCATGGTGATCCCCTGGTCTGAGATAGTTCATACATAAGTCACCTTGAGAGACTTGTATGCAAGAGAGAGTATACTTCCAGCCACGGCCCTTTAAGGGCAGACAGCTGGTTTCTCCACACCCCATGCTGGTAGGAGACCCTTGGTAAATGCATTCTGACATGGTGGGGTTCCTTGTTGAGCTCTTTCCTCACAGGGCTGTGAATGGATAAGTGTGGTCATTTTCATCCCAGGATCCTCTGTAGTGATCACAGCCTGGTTAACTGCCATCTCCCATGCTGGATAAGCTGTGTGGGCTCAGGTCTTTGCACAAGTGAAAGGTGGGTGTGAGTCACCACGCCTGGTATTGTTTGTGATTACCAGGGATCAAATTGTGGACCTTGAGCTTGCTAGGCAGACACTGGAACCACTGAGCTAAATCTCTGGCCCACGTTTTTGTTCTTTTGAGTTGGGATCGTTAACAGCATGATCGTGTTTTAAATTGGTCCAACAGTAATAGTACCTAATGGTGCCCAGGCTTGGAGAATCAAATGACTTACTACATAAGAAACTTAGAACTGTGCCTGGCATATGGGTAAATGAATGATAATGATATTATTGAAGATGATGATGATGATGATGATGATGATATTTCTTCATATAGTTTCAGAACAAACAGCACTCTTGAACTGAGTGCCGATGAGGAAGTGAAACTTGGTGCCTATTGAGGACTTGGGCTTTTCATTCCCCTCATGAGAATCTCTCTGGGAATCTTGTTTGCACTTGACCCTGGTTTCCAGGGATAGGTGCAGCACCCTGGGAAGCCACCAGATGCTTGGATCCACATCCTTACATATAGTAGGTTAAGACAAAGAGCACCTCACAATAAACCTGGTCCAGTCCCTCCTGTTGGGAAAACGAATCCCAGGGACTTGGGAAATTTACAGCAAGTCACAGCAAAATCTCTTCGTGCTATGATGGACCAAGCTGCCTAGAAGCTTCTCCTGCAGGCTCACAAGCAGGTCACTAAATTTTCAAGAATCATGTCAGTTTGCTATTCAACCTACCATTATTAAGAATTAAATTGCTGGGGCTGGACATTTAGCTCAGTGGTTCCAGCGCCTGCCTCGCAAGCGCAGAGTCCTGAGTTTGATCCCAGTAACCACACACAATGTTGGGCGTGGTGACTCACGCCCACCAGCAATCAATACCACATACCACAGTGCTGGGCGTGGTGGCTCACGCCTGTAATCCCAACACTCGGGAGGCAGAGACAGGAGGATTGCTGAGTTCAAGGCTTGCCTGAGCTACATAGTGAGCTCAGGGCAAGCCTGAACTACAAAGCGAGACCCTGGCTCAAAAAAAAAAAAAAAATTCTCTGACCAGGTGCAGGAGCACATACCTATAATCTCAGTATTCTTGAAAGCTGAGGCAAGAGGACTGCAAGCTCAAGGCCAGCCTGGGCAAATTAATGACTTAGCAAGACTATGTTTCAAATAAACATTTAAAAAGGTCTGGGGACAGCTCAGTACTGGGATCAACCTCTGGTCCTGAAAAATAAATGAATTAATCACTTTGTGATTAAGAAAATTAAAGACAAAAGTTATAAACACTCTAAGCACAACTCTCTATTTTACTACATTATACCATTACCTAGGCTTTTCAGGTTCTTTACATCTATAACACATAGAAGGTAGAAATATGTAGCAATATGCTTTTTTTTTTTTTTTCTGGAGACAGGGTCTTGCTTTGTAGTTCAGGTTGGTTCTGAGCTCACTATGTAGCCCAGGCAAGCCTCGAACTCAGCAATCCTCCTGTCTCTGCCTCCCACAAGTGCTGGGACTACAGGTGTGAGCTACCATGCCTGACACTGTGGTATGTAGCACTGATTGCCGGTGGGCATGAATCACCACACCCAGTATTATTGTATTGTTGTATTGTTGCATGTGGTTACCAGGGATCGAACCTGGGACCTTGTGCTTGCTAGGCTGGCACCAGAACCACTGAGCTAAACCTCCACTCTGTAGCAATATGCTTTTGAGCTCTCTTCTTAATTCAGCCCAAGTGACATCACATAGGGGGATAGCAATTGGCTATGTTGGGAGTATTTACTCCCACTAAAGAAAGTGGCGGATGCTACTGGTCCTACCTCCCCCCATCAAATTGTGTGTCACTACTGCCGCCTCCTGCCTGGGTGGGCTCTGGACGCATCCAAAGCAGGGAGCACCCTTTTTGTCCCCTGGACCACTGTTTTGTCTCTTCCTCACAGATCCAGATCCTGCCCACCCTTGGGCATCACTTGGTTCTGTGATTGTCCCTGGCTTCCCCTTTATCCCCCTTGCTGGACTGGACCAGTGATTGCTGACAAATAGGTTAAAAACCAGTTCTGCAGAAAGGAAGGGAGGAAGCCTCGACCAGTCTCTCCTTGTTCCATGGTATGAATATTTCCTGGTGGCCACTTTCAAGCTACCAACACGCTGGCCTGAGTGTGTGGTCAGGGAGGGATGTGCCAGTGCATCTGACGCAATCCCAGCACACCTCTAACTGGGTCAGGCACCCCCACCGTCTCACCCCAGCCCTCATCTGTTCCCCATAACCCAGTTCTGTGACAAACTGCAGTAAAGCCTGAGGCAAAAGGAAGAACTGGTAATACTCATTGTTCTTTTATTCATCATGATTGTTGCATCAATCTCAATTAACATATTAATTATTTTGATTGCTGAGGTTTTAGAGATCACCTTAATTTTTTTTTTTTTTTTAAGATGCTGTCTGACTCTGTAGTTCAGGCTCTCCCTGAGTTCACTATGTAGCCCAAACAAGTCTCAAACTCAGTGCTGGGATTACAGGCGTGAGCCACACCCCTATAGCATTGTGGGGTGTGGTACTGATTGCTGATGGGCGTGAGTCACCACATCCAATATCGTTGCGGTGGTTACTGGGGATTAAACCAGGGAATTTGTGCTTGCTAGGCAGGCACCAGAACCACTGAGCTAAATCTCCAGCCCCAAGATCACCTTAAATTTTGTACCAATTCTTGAGTCAGATGTTCAAGGCTGATCTGCAGATATCTCTAGTCAGACAATGAAGGGAAGTCTTATCTGGAAGGTAGAACACTACATTAGGCCCCAGGCTGGGAAGTCACAGAAAGACCGATGTCCCTTAAATCCTAGGCCTCCAGAGATCACAGGACCAGACACTTCCGGGCAGCTTCCAAGATGACAGCGTGATGTGTCACCTGCCCTCCGAGGGCATGAAGTGTGTCTGCCATTTTACAGAGGAGACTCTGAGAGGTAGGCAACTGACCCTGGCCCTGGTCACTGAGGGAACTGAAATTCTGACCTAGAATGATTTGATTCTACAGTCCAGCATCATAGCCACCTCTGCCCAGGAAAAAGACATTTCCAAGTGGGGCCCTTTCCAGTGCAGCTGCCCATGAGAGCCCAAAATAGGGGTGGGAATGGGCAGAGACAGCTGTTTCTGCCCTTCCTCTCAGCTGGCCTTGTCAGCAGCCTGCTAACACGTTCCCTGGTGCCCCAGCCCTCTCACCACACCAGCATGGGTCACCCCTCCCACCCCACCCATCTCTCCATCAGTCTTTAAAGAGGAGTAAGGTGCTTCTAGCTCATAGGAACTCACAAATCCTCATTTAAGGGTTCAGAAGAAGGGAAGGAGGCAAAACAAGCACTGTGGGAATAGCGAGCGCCTTGGGTGCTGGGCTCTGCATGCGCCTCTGTGACCTACCTTGTTACCAAGGCCAAGACCTTGTGCTCTTCACACCACCTGCATAGCACAATACGGTAAGCATGGCTACATGCACCTGTTTACATTTGCATTCTTCACGTTCGAAGTCAGAAACTAAGTCGCTTAGTCACATTAGCCACATTACAAGTGCCATACGTGGCAAGTGGCTACTGTATTGGACAGAGGAGATGGAGCACATTCCTATTCTGGCAGAGGGTTCTGCTGGACACAGCACTGTATTGAGAAGGAACAGGGGCTCAGAGAATGACTTGCCTAGAGCCACACAGAGCGCTGGAAGGAGAACTGGGATGAGACCCATCTTTCTTGCTTCCAAAGCTTGTACTCTTAGCACTTGGAATATATTTGCCACCACCTGGCCCCAGAACAAGGAGGACTGTTTGCCTGGGCTGGTAGGTCCATTTGGGAAACCAAATAAGAGATCAGAAGACTGTGGGTGAAAGCTAAAGTGGAGAAAAGGAGCCAGCTGCTCTAGAAGAGTATTTTTATCCTGCCCAGATAGCCTGGGGCCCCCCTTCCCCACATTTCAGCTATTTTTGTCTCAGAGCTGGAAAGGAGCACTGTCTCCCTCAGATAGACCCAGTGATCCACTAACACTTCCTAAAGCTCCATCAGGACAGCTTTCTGCTGAAGGATTTCCAAGAAGCCCTCTTATTGTCCTCTA
The DNA here is from genome assembly GCA_004025085.1 of Thryonomys swinderianus. Classification (NCBI taxonomy): domain Eukaryota; kingdom Metazoa; phylum Chordata; class Mammalia; order Rodentia; family Thryonomyidae; genus Thryonomys; species Thryonomys swinderianus. The sequence goes on from PVIC010000228.1 coordinate 130,139, forward strand.
AGGCCACTCTGAACCAGTTTCTGAGGCCACCTGGGTAAAGGAGGAGTGACAAATCACAAACATGGAAACTGAGGCATCCATGGGTGTAGCGAGCTGCTTCAACAGCTTGAATGTGACAGAGTAAGGATTTATACCAAGGGGTTTAGGAAGTTCCTTCCTTTGCGGGTGGAGGCTGGATTTCACATGAAGGGTGTCTGTCAAGCGATGGAAAACAGCCTGGCCATTGCTGACCCCACATCAGCCATTGCTGGCTAAACAGGCAAGTTGCAGCACATCTCTGAGTTTCTCTCGACGGGTCCATGGTGCAAGGAATTCTGACCCTTCTCTTGCCTCTCCTCGGTCCTACACAGAGTCTAAAGTGGAAAAACTTTAGAAAATTCGCAGAGCCGGGAAGAGATGGCACCCTATCCACCACCCTCACCCCTTATCAGCTGTGAAATCTGTAACTGTATGCAGTTTCCAGCCCAGACCCCTCTCTGGGCCTCAGTTTCCCTGCCTGAAACCTGAGCTGTTTGGCTCTGAGAATCTCCACAGGCCTTCCTTCCAGCTCCGGCTTGCTGTTTCTATGACCCATTCATTCTGTCAACAAGTGTTTATTGAGTTCCAGCTGCCTGACCAGTGGGAAACGAAGGACAGGCGTCTCTAGAAGGCTCTCTGTTCAGGCAGCTTCAGCCACATACGCAAATTTCCTTGTGCTTTTAAAAGGCAAATTAAGGGAAACATGTTATTCACCAAAACACACTCGCCTCATCTCTCAAGGAAAAAAAAAGGGCATCCAGCCCCACCAGAAGCTGAGCTAACAGAGGACAGAAACCCACCCTTGTTCCTCTGGGCAGCCTTCCAGGGCCTCACGTCCCTGTGAAAAGGGGAAGCTGTCTGCCACTGCGTGTCTCTGGGGCTTCGGCAGGCCTGGTAAACAACCTGTGTTTGTCCCAGCTCCTGCCATCCTGACAGGTTGGCCGTAGCCCGGGCAAACACAACCCTATTCTGTGCCCAGCCCATCCCCAGAGTGAGGAAAATTGTCCGTAAATATTTTTATCTTCATGGCCTCGGAGGGAGCTCAGAGGAAAGCTTTGATTCTCCCAGGCCCTGGGCCACTCCCTTCCTCTGGGGACCGTGTGGTCAAAGCTGACCTGGGCGCCCTTTCTCCCACCCCTAAATTATAGGTGGCTGCCCTGTCGCCTACTCCCAGGAGGTGGTGGGATTAGAGGTGGGACCACACTGCACACCACGGCCAGCCTCAGGCTGTTAGGGTAGCCTCTGCCAGCCAACTGGCTTCCTTCCAGGAGCTGGGTGGTCAAGGCCAAGGAAGTGAGGACCAGAGAGAGAGAGGTGCTGGGCCGGAGGAGGGCGCTGAACTGGAGAGAGAGGTTCAGGCCACTGTTTGGAACTATTGTTATCAGGGAACAAGATGAAGTTCTGAGAGGGCTGTGGACCTGGGAAGTAAAGGAGAATTTTGGAATTAACAGACTTTCATAAAAGATGACTAATGGTGGAATTTCAGTGACAGCCACCAAAAGAAATTCAAGGTCAGGAATCCAGCTCCAGAATCCCTAAAGTCAGCCCACACTGGTACTTCCTGTATGTATCCTGTCCTTTCCTGTAATCTCTTTGCCTTGCTGAAGGGACTCACCTTTTGGGAATTTCTAGAAAGGAAGGCTTCATTCAGGGAGTTGATTGGACTGGAGAACCTCTGAGGGTCACTCAAGTGCAAGGTTCTAGAGTTCTGCGGTCCTTAGATCTCTGGAGCCATGAAATATTATGTCCAAAGTGCCAGTTTCTTGTGCCTTCTGAAGCCAGAGTTCTGAGGTTCTGAAATCCTGGAATCCTCCTGGCGCTGACTTTTGGCTTCTATGATTCCACCTCTTCGGAGGTTAAGGTTTCTGGGCTCCTTCAACCCTGTAACCTATTTTGGGGCAGATGAGGATCTTGCACAAGGGGACATTCATTCTCAGCAGGGATTAGGTGTGGAGGAGCCCCGTGGGGCCAGCTGACCGCTCCTGCGTCCGTGATGGGCAGAGTTCCACAGCCTCGGGCTTGCAGAGCCCAGTTTGCCTCTGATCTTTTCCTGGCCATGTCCTCACTTGGCCCACACTAAACTCTGCCTGGTCCCACCCAGAGAACATCCCCAGGGGTGGACACAGACTGCAGCCCCTGGTACTCATGTTCTGGCCTCCCCCCCTCCCCACGGTTCCTACGGGGCAGAGAGAAAGGGAGGCCATGTGTTCCCTAGCCTCAGAATCAAAGTCACCGGAGAAGGTGGGATTGTCTGGGGGTTCCATCTTAGCCAGTCTCATCCTGACCAACACAGACCAGCACAGATGGCCATATCTGGGTGACTCAGAGGTCCCACCAGCTGCAACGCAGTGCTTCTCTGGCCTGTCCTTGTGGAATTTCATCTTGAGGAAATTCTCCTTCAGGCGAAGGCCTCTGAAGAGACTCCAGTATCTGAGGGAAATGCTCACTTCATTCTTTTCTCATTGTTGCACTTATGCATTCAGCGCACATCAAGTCTACAATGCAAGTACTGAAATGTAATCTTCCTTACTGCTGTTTAAATAAACTCATTCCCAACTTTGAGTCACCCTGTCACCAGATGGCAGGAAATTCAGTCTCGATCATTCCTGAAGCTCCCTCATATCCCACACCACAGGTTATGTAAAGGTCTTGGGCTATCGAGCAGAATAACACATTCTGGAAGATCTTTCCATCTTCCTCGTCCAGCTGTGACCCCAAGGTCCTATTGGGCTGCTGTCCCTTGGTATCTAGTGGCCTGGTGACACACTTGAAGCTGGAGCACCAGCGCTCTGGGTCCAGACCGCCTAGGGGAGCCATCCACAGAGTCTCCCACCCACTCCAGGGCTCAGCTGGTCCCCACTGATCTAAGGGCCCCATCTTTCATCTTGCTGGATCCGATGTATTTTGCCTGTTCTTTTCCCTCTGGGGCCCTTGGCTCCTCCCTGAGCTCCCAGAAGACTCAGAGCCAGCACCTGGCTCTCAATCCCTGTAGAACACCAGTGGCCAGGACTTCTCCGGCCATGAGGACTTCTCACCCCCATGAGCCATGGTGCAAATGAATACTCACACTCGTTTATTTGTACACGATTGTGGAAGAGTTCTGAGAGCAGCAGCCTGGCTCCCTGCTAACAAGGACATGAGCTGACCCCGGAGAAGGGTGACACTCCAGGTATGGCTTGTGGGTTCTGACAGGGCTGAGGCCTCAGCACTGGGGTCCTGGGGGAAGTTACCTCTGGGGGGAGCCATGTGAAGAGGGAGGCCCTGGAAGAAACTGGGACACTGGGGATCGGCCAGCTGTGCACTAAGCACAGGGTTTAGAATCTGGAGCCCTGACCTGCCACTTTTCCCCATGAGACCCCGAGCAAGGCTCAGTCTCCCTCTGTAAACAAGTCTTCCCTCTGGACAGTCTGCAACTTTCCCTTCCCGTGCCCAGGACTGCCTGTCTCCAGAAGGCTGCTGGACTCCACCCCTGTCTTTGGTCTCCAGTCAGTCTCTCCTGCCACCCTGCGCAGAGCCGGCCAAGGGCTGTTATCTAAGTGGAGTGGGGTCTGCCATCATAGCCTGGCAGCTGGGAACAGGGTGAAGCTCAAGATCCTTGTAAGTCGCTGCATCTCCTGACTCCTTCTGCTCCACTGTAAGATCAGGTGACTCAGCCCCTTAGGCAAATGTGGGTGAGGAGCCAGAAATAGGTGCCTCCCACCCAGAGATCTGGTGATTCCGTGCTATAGGGGGAGGAGAAAGACAGGGCCCCTCAGATGAGGACTGGAGCGTTCCAGACTCCTCTACCTGGTAGACTGACTACGTGTCCTCTGCATTTGTGATTTGGCCCTTGTGGCTTCAAGAAGAGGAAGGTGGTGTCATCTCCCTGGAGAGCCGCCCACTACCCTTGCGCTCCCACGGCTCAGCCAGGGGACCTCTGCTGGCTTGGCCCAGAGCGCAGGGCTTCGAGGCCGATATGGGCGTGGGGCTGTGCCTCTGGGGACGCTGAGGCTGCCGAGTGCTGGCGCCCCCTTCCTGCTGGGCCACACTCTGCTGCCCCCATGGCCAAGTTGCACCAGGAAGTCATTCACCTGAGCCTCTCTGTGGGCTTCCTCCCCAGGAAACACTCAAGACACTAGCCTCCCAGCTTTTTTATTTCTGAACACAGGGCCAAGAAGACTTACTCCTCAGATCTGTTTCAATCATGCCAGGAAAGGCGGCCTAAATATGATTTCATGTGGGACCTGCCGGCTCTGAGGAAACCTTTGAGTTTTGGCATCACTGTCTTCGTCACCACCACTGCCCTCCCTGCCACTGCAGTCAGCATTACCGCGGTTATCACCATTCCGGTCCAAGCACTGCCTGACTGCGATTAATACTGTTGTCACCACCAGCACCCTCACTGTCTCTGCCACGGTCACCACTGTCACCATTAGCAGCACCACCTCACGAGCAGGAGGAAGTGGGGTGTGAACCAGGCGGATCCTTTGCTCTGTGTCCAACTCAGTCGTCTCCCACGAGCTTCACGGCCCTTGATCCAAAGCCCCTGGGTCTTCCCAGCTGTCCCACAGACACACCGAGATCACTGCACTGTCACCTCTTCAGACCCCAAACTCGCTCCCTTTCCAGGGTTCCCTGCCCATGGGTACTTCGTTCCAACTATTTCTCAAGACAGAAGTGTAGGAACCGTCCCAGATGTCCTGCCCTGCTGTGCAAAGTCACCAAGCACAGTGACCTGTCAGCCTCTGAGGAAGAGACGCTCTTGTCATTTACTTGTATTTCAGTGACAAGGACAGAGCCTGGAGTGAGGACGGTGCTCGGTGCTTTCCTTGCCAGGTGGGTGACCGGGCACATCTATGAGGAAGGACACAGGTCATCTAAGAACCCATGAAGTCCTGTAAAAGCGGAACTCGCTTTTACAGAGCTGCCTCCTGCTTCCTGCCCGGGCTTTCATGTATTCATCAGGCAGCAGTGGTGCTGTGAGCCAGCCCTAGGCCTCGTCCGTCCCCTGCCCAGACCTGAGGCTCTGGGAGCAATGCCTTTCTACCAGTCTGGCCTCCTTGCCTGCTTCCCAAGTTGTACAATACTGAGTGGCATCTGAAAAGGCCCGGAACCCCATGGGCCTCCTGAGATGCTGCTGACAGGCCTCTGAGAGCACCTCCTCCTCCTGGGGGTTGTCCTGGCTCTGCACAATAGCTCAGCGAGCACCTTGAAGAAGCAGGCGCATGTTTCTCTCCTGGGGTGGGCAGACAGCCGCTGGCCATCGCCTCCTAACCTTCTGGCACTGGCAGTCACGGGCCACTGCCCACTACCCAGATGAGAAAACAGAGGCTCACCGAAGCCCACCCATGAACTGGCACCGTGCTTTGGCAACTAAATCTCCTGCTATCAGAAATCCTCATAACTACTATCTCTACTATTTGATTGGCCCTTTCTCTACTTCAGACACCAGGTGAATGTTGGGGCTATGAGAGCTTATCTAATTTTTACTCAGTTCTAGGGCACGAGTCTTATCAGGCTCATCCATGTGGCACTGTGGTCTAGAAAAGCTAAGCAACTCACTCTGGTCACACAGCTTCCAGCCAGCTGGGCCCAGCGCCTCTCCTGCCACTTGCTAGGGCCTGGGCACAGGTACCCGGCCAGCACTAGGGGCAGCGGCTCCCAGTTGCAAAGCCCTCCCCTGTCGGTCCTCAAAGACCCTTTCACAGGCTCTCCACGGCCCACGGGGGAGGCAAGACAAAACCGCCAGTGTTGGAATTATTTTTCTATTTCCAGATGGATCCATTTGCTGGCTCCATCCAGGGCCTCCCATCACCACATGGGGGCAGGGGGCCCCGCGCCAGGTTAATATTAGGAGGAGCAGGAAAGAGGCGGCCAATGCAGCTCCCTACAGAATGCTGGCCGTCCCCACAGTGCGGCCTCTGAGGACTGGCCCTGGGGTGCTTAAGGGGGCCTGGCAGCCAGGCGGCCACAGAGAGAAAATGTGTGTATTTTTCCCCAAGGAAGTTCTTGGGTGTCTCGTTTGGGGCCGCAAGCCAGAACAGAGTCCCCAGCTGATCTACAGAGTCAAGCCTGGCCCTCTACTCAGGCCAAGCTGGTGAGGGAAGTTCTCATTCCACTGTTCATTTCACCAAAATTGACTGAGCACCCCTTCTTGTCGGATGGCACGGTGTACCCTAAGGATACAAAAGTTTCTCTCCGGCAGAACCCTGCAAGGAAGGAGACGCCTGTTAGGTAATCACACATGTGAACAGAAGCATAGTTATTGATAAGGTACTATGGGAAAGAAGGCCCCGATGGGGATAGGACCAAAATTTGGCTTTTAAAAATATCATCTAGTATAAACAGTTCATTTCTCAAAAGATGAAAAATAGATAAGACAGTGGCTGTCTCCAAGAAAGTGTCCCAGAGCCAGGGTCAAGGCCACCCACTCTGGTGGGGCCAAGGCAGAGTGCTACAGACAGTGGCAGGATTCAGGTAGCCTTGCCCTGCATCTGGGTGGAGTAGGGGAGGAAGATCGGGGCACAGAGACCTCTCTAATCTCACTGATCAAAGCCAGGTGTGTGAGGAAGTCCCTCTAGGGATCACGAAACCTGACTTAGTCACTAGCACCAAAAGGCCAACCAGACCATGGGCAAGGAAGGGCAGATAGGGTGTGGCCAAGGAGGGCGTGACACTTAATGGTCTTGGTGTCTCGGTCTCTGCCTTGACCCTTGGTTACCAATACACAAGCAGCAAATCAACAGATAGGAGCAAAAGGTTGTCAGTGTACAGGGGACACTGGGGTCCAGAGGTCCTCCAGGTGCCCTCTAAGGGTCCTCAATCAAGCACCAAAGGAATCTGACCAGAAGCCATCCTCTCCCCAGGGAGTGGTAACCATCACCTGCCCCCGAAGGGCCGTCCTGTGTCACTGGTCCTCTCAAGTGGGTCCATGGAGGCTGGATGACTCAGAGGGACAGCCCAGGGGAGACTTCGGTGCACAACAAGAAAAAGGTAGACAAGGAAAGGGCGGGAATGGGAGGTGGGAAGCCGCCAGGATGGGACAAAAGAGGAGCAGTGCACAAAACTCAGCCACTCTGGTAGAAATTTGAAGAGATCCTTGTGTCCTGGGTTGGGATTTGCTTGGATCAGAATCCAAGGCCAAATGAAGGCCATAGATACTGTCGCACTTGGGGCCTGGTAGGAGATAGCTCTCTAGAAAGGGTCAACCAAAAGAGCACCTAAAACTCCAGGAGAAAAAGACCAAAGCAGTTATAAACCACGCTGCCATCACCACTACTGACAGGAAACCGAAGGATTGAGGTGAACGTCTCTGTGGACATACTCAGAAGAGCAGGCAGGTCCTTGGAGACCAGCCAGGACAGATAAAGCACCTTAGTGACAGTGGGAAGGCCTTCGTCCTCTAGCCTGGAAGAGTCGGGGAGGGGGTGTGTTCCTGGGCCAGACAAAGGGGGGAGCTATGGAAGGGGACCCTCAACAGGGCTGTGGCCATCAGGGGGCAGCCATTGCCAAAGCAAAAGCCTGAATCCTCTCCTCTCCTGCCTTCCACTGGCCTGTGCCTCCATGAACAAAGAGGTCAAGGGGCAAAGGAACATGGTGAGACAGTGCAGCCCAAAGAGGTGCCCACGACCTGGAGCACAGAGCGGGGCGAGGAAGGGCAGAGAGGATGTGGGCAAGGAGGGCGTGATGGTTAATCTGATGTGTCACATGCCTGGAGTGTGGGGTGCCCAGGTCACACGTGGGCTGTGCAGCGTCTGTGAAGGTGTCTTCGCATGAGATGTGTACGTGAATCAGTGGGGAGAGAGGAGACGTGGCACCCCGGGGGGAGGTTAGGGGTGCTGTTCAACACGGTGAGGCCTGGCAGAGTCAGAGGCAGAAGGGAGAAGAGTCTCCTGCCTCCCTGGGAAATGGAGCATCTCGTTCTGTCTTCTCCTTCCCCTGAACTGGGCCTGATGTCATCTGCTCATCCGGTCCTGAGAACTGGACAAGGGCTGCTGGCTTTCCTGCTTCCTAACTGCACGAACCAATGCCTCACAGTTTCTCTCCCTCTCTCTTCTTTCTCTCCCTGTCTCTCTCCTCTGAACACATTGCTCAACAACAGTGATTCATTCTGAGAAACACGACTAAAGGTGGTTTCATCATTGTGTGAACATCCGCATGCACTTCTACAAACGAAGATGGCTGCAGTGATACTAGGTGACCCCATCTTACGTCTTATGAGACAACTGCTATATACACACCTTGATACCGTATTTGACTCATCTGCGTGTGCATGTAGACATATGCACACACACAAAACCTATGGGCTCTGCTTCTCTGGGAAACCCTGATTAATGCAGGAGGGTATCAAGGGAGACAAACATACCCACAAATGATGTCCTTTCCTTGCTTGGTCAGTTGGCCTCAAGCCTCAGTGCTCCCAGCTGTCTTGCAGTTCAACAGGCTCAGTTAGAGCTTGGATCCTCCACTGGGCCTGGATGGCATTCAGGTTTGCGGACCCTGGAGAGATGAACTCGGGGTGGCTTACAAGCCCTGTCTGGCTTCATGAGCCTCAGGGTTAAGGAAGGAAAGAGTTAATGAAGAGAAGAGTCACTAGTTCAACACCCATGAATCCCCTGCTTGGTGTGAGCATCTGACTAAGGTTCTGGGGACCCAGTCAGATAATTTTACAGCCAGATGTGGACAAGAATTTATCTACTGAAGGACGGTCTGCCAGGCAGGGTTAAGAAGGGGCAATGCATCCTCTATATTCTAGGTGGGGGAGACAGAAAATTAACAAAGAAACTCATATATGCACAACATAATTTTATAATTATAATTTTTTTCCTTGGGAAGAAAACCAAGCCAGGCTAAGTGGATTGAATGTGGAGCGGAAGCTGGGTTTTATTAAAGTTATCCAATGCTCTATAAAATGCAAATGCAAACTCAATGGTCCAACCCCACCACACATCCACTTTTATGCATGTGGACGCTGTGCCTGGGAAGTTAGGTGGGTCCAGGGCAGGGCTGGTCCCACTCCACGATGTGCAGAGCCTCGGCTGAGGAGGCTCAGGTGGCTGCAGGTGACCTGGACAGCGAGGGGCAGTAATTAGGTCAAGTGTCTTCATTTAGCATGTGGCACAAACAATGGCGCAGCACCCAGTGTTGTCCACTTCCTGGTCCCTGGCACCTGAGACTGTGCCCACCTACGTGACACATGGGGCTTGCAGACAGGACCCAATTAGGGGGTGAAGGGGGAGATGGTCCTGGATTACCTGGGTAGAACCGCACTGACCATGAGAGTCATCACAGGGAGGGAAGGAGGCCATGCACACTCTGGAGACACAGAAGTCAGAAGACACGAGTCTGCTGGTTTGGGGAATGCGGGAGGAGCCTCTACCAAGGAGGGCAGGTGCTCATGGAAGCTTCAACAGGTGAGGAAACAGAGCCCCTGCCAACCCCTTGATTCTAGCCCTACGAGGGCCATTTTGGACTTTTGGTTGTCAACACTACAAGAGAATAAATATGTATCGTTTTAAGCCACTAAAGTTGTGGTCAGTGTTACTAATAGGCTCAGTCAGGTCAGCTGGCTTGGGTTCCCCTGCATGGCTATGAGTTTCTTCCAACATGGCGGCCTCAGTGTGGTTGGCCTGTCCATGGTGATTCAGGGCTCCAAGATCAAGTGTTCTGCAAAAGTAGGCAGGAGCTCCCAGTCTCGAAAGTCCCATAACGTCCCTTCTGCTGTATACCTGAGATGGAGCTGTCACAATCCCTCCCAGATTCAAAGGGAAGGAGCAGATTTCTTCTCTCCTGCCCCCACTGCAGTTTCAGAGGTCGAATTCAAGGTCTTCACGCAGAGGTACATCGCCAGTTCTTTTTACTTTTTGTATTCTGAGGCAGGGTCTTACTCAATTGTCGAGTCGCCCCCTCTTGGCTCAAACTTGCCACCCTGCAGCCTCCACCTCCTAGACTTCTGGGATTACAAGTGTGCACCGCCACTCCCAGCCCCACCTCGTGACCAGAGGAGGTTCCGAGAATTTGCGGCTATGTTTTGTTAGGTCTCCACGTGGCTACCTCAGAGAGCAGTTGGGAAAGATCGAGAAGGTGACACTGAAAAGAGCCTGGGGGGAGAGAGGGAGCAAGGCCTGGGAGATGGGACAGAATGCCAAGGGAAAGAAGCAGCCAGAGAAGACCAGGGTGGGAAGGCAGCGGACTGGTGACCAGCACTTCCAGCCCATGGGCAGGAGGCACAGCGGGGCCAAGGAGCTACAGGCCCTTCGCGTGTCCTGGGAAGGTTCTTGAAAGAAGGGCTGCAGGAGCTGAGTGGTGATGGCAGTGGCGGTGGCCCACTTCAGGGGAGTGGAGACTTGAAAACCCCTCCTCCATGCCCTCTATGCCCACAGGGCTGAGGACACGCACGCACGCATGCACGCATGCACACACGCACGTGCGCGCCCCCTCCCAGGCTCTGCATCCCCAGCCAGGAACCCAAGGCCCACATGGACTTTGCACAAACCTCTGCCTCCGGGCCAGGATCCGGGCTCCTCATCCGTCCCCTATCACCAGCCCTTCCTCATAGAAGTCCTTTCAGGGCTCTATCCGCTGAAGCCTCGCCTAATTAGCCCACGGCTCCAGCTCCACGAGCGCGTTTCTCCTGGAGGTAAACAGAACAGAGGGAAACAGAGCGAGGCAGTGTTCCCGGGGCGCCTGCCTCGGAACCGGATACCCCAGGCCTGCAGGGCTCCTGGCTTCAGGGCCCAATCCAAGCTTTCTCCCCTCTGCAGCAGGAAGTGGAGGAGGCCCCGGAGCAGGCAGAAAGGAAGAACAGGAGCTGGGTTCTCTCTTCCCATGGGAAGGGTCGGTGCTGGGGAGTTAGGTCCGTCCCCAGGAGGCCAGCCACTCAAGGCCCTGCAGAAGTTGCTCAATATACAAAGGTTCCATTTTCCTCTTTGATGCATGCATAGATGATTAAGAATGCAAGATCTTGTTACAGTTCTGAATTCAAAACTTGCTTTTGCGTTTTGCTCGTCTTGATGATTGAGGTTTCTGGGCTACAGTTGCCCTGCTTGTGTCATGGGGATGATCCCACCCACTTTCTAGGATTGCTGAAGGATGGCCGAGGCCTCTCATGTGAGTTGATGGAGATGATGAGGGTGTTGAGAAGGGTGGTGGGTGACAAGCTGCTGTCCGCCATGGAGAATCAGTGGCTTTCATCCTCCTGTCTCAGGGAAGCAGTTCAGAGATGTGGAAATAGGGGCGCAGAGGGCACAAGGAACTTGCCAGAGGCCGCACCATGTAACAGGATGTATACCCAGGAAGTATGGCCCCTGACCCCTGAAGGTCCTGGCCAGAAGGAGCCAGTCCCCTGCCTGCTGGCAACTGTCTTCTTTCCCCTGCTGAGTGGCACAGCTCAGGGCACTACTGACTGTGGCATCCCACTGATGGGCACAGAGCTATCTATGTGAGGCTGGTCAAGACGGATGCGACACAAATGATGGTGTCACTCTGTTTGTATGCCCTGGCCCGTGAAGTTCACAGGGAATTGGTTCAAGGGCCTCCAGCACTTATAAAAAATGGCCACCTTGGGACGTAACTTCTAGCTGTTAGGTTACATTGTCTGGGATCGGTGGGAAGAACCAAGTCTACCCTTCTTTTGTGGACCCATCTCTGTTTTTCATGGTCTGATCATTAAAGAATGCAGAATCCATGGACCCAGAGGGCATCTGCGCACCCTTACGCTCCCCTTCATCCCACTTGCACTGCTGCCCTCAGCTGGGCTCACGGGAGGCCCCTGATCCTCAGGGACCAGCTGCCCTCCCAGCCGCACAAGAGTTAACCTGGCTCGTTCTGGGCATAGGTAACTCAACGCCCATCTCCCTGGAGCAGCAAGTGGCTCCGCGGAGGCCAACGAAGAAGTGGAGCTGGAAGGCGAGATGGGCCCTGGCCGCGTGCTCCCCAGCTAAATGGCCGCCGCGCTCACCCCAACCCTTTCTTCACCCGCCGCCCAGAGCAGCGGCCACAGATACGGAGAAACGAGATCTGTCTCAGGCGGGTGAGGGACTGGGGTGTGTGGCGAGGAGGGAGCGGGGGTTGAAGGGAAGTAACACAAGCCCCGTAAGGGCCCTCCCCGCTCACGCTCACTCTCAGTCTGCCCTCCGACCTCCCCAGAGACTCAGAGAGGTCAGGGCCCGGGCCAGCACCACACAGCTTATGGGGCAGCCGGGGGGACTTTCGGAACTGGAGGGCCCTAGATTGCCGTCTAGAGCTCTGTGTGACGCTGCCCCCAACATCCATCGGGACCGAGATCACTTCTTAGGGGTCCAGCACGAGGCCTTCCGGACAAGGAGCTGGGCAGAGGCTCCAGGCAACAGGATCGGGGCGGCCCTGCCCCCGTGCCCACGGCCATGCCCTGGGGAGGATCAGTGGCTGGTATCTGAGGCGGGCATTCAGCATGGGGGCACAGAGGGCATCTCCCTCCCCCTGGAGGCCCAGGGCTCTCGCCCCTCAGCCCCTCCCTCTCCTGCCTGCTCTCCGTCTCTGCTTCCGCACCCCCCTGCTGCTGTTCTGTCCCTGTCCCTCTGTCCTGTCTCTGAACCCCGTCTGTCCTCTCATCTCCCTGCACCACTTGCCCGGTTCTCCCCTCATGTCTCTTTTTGCTCCTGCCTCTTCTTTTCCCCGCTCCATTTCTCTCTCCTGGCCTAGTCTCTCCACCCCCACCGCCAGGTCTGTCTTATTTCTCTCTTTCTCTCCCTCCCTCTTCGTCCTCCCCGCTCTCTTCCTCCTTCTCTTTCCCCTCCATGATCAAGGAGATCAGTGATCATCATCAACTCACCTGGAGGAGACCAGGGATGGGGGGAGGAGAGAGCCTAGCAGAGCCTGGATCAGCCCCGTGGCCTGGTGTCGAGGAGAGGAGGCCAGGCGGGCGGGAGGCTACTGCAAGCGTCCAAGCAGGGGGAGCAGGAGAGGAGTCAGGAGGGGAAAAGGAGAAGAGAGTGGGGGAGAGGAGGGGAGAGAGGAGGGGAAGGGGAGGGAGGTAACTATGAAAAAGATGCAAAGCAGGGCTCAGTGGCTTCAGGTGTGGATCTAGCGGAAGGGCCAGCTTTGGGGGAAACCTTGTATTTGGGGAGGGGGGGGTCCAGAGTTTGAACTCAGGACCTTGCAGTCGCCAGGCAGGCACAGCCCCACTGAGCCACATCTCCAGAGCCTAACGAGGGACACCGTGGAGAGGAGACGAGGAAAGGAGACCCTGACATGACCACAAGCAAGGGGATCATTTGGGCTGAACCCTTGGCCAGTGACTTGGGTGGAGGGAGACAAGAGAAGGGACAGATGCTGTGAGAGGGAGGCTGGGCTGGGCCAGTTTGGGGAGAGCCTTGAATGCCAACCCAAATTTTTGACTTCGGCCCATGCATGGTAGTTTTTTTCTCTGAATCTGATGAGACGCTAAACTCCTCCCACAGAAATGGACCTGCTCAGTTTTGGGGACCCACGTCGAAGCTGATGGGACCCACTGAAGATCCTGCATGAGCCACAGATATCCCAAATATGAATCAGTTCCAGGCCCTTCCACAGGTAAAATACATGGAGCTGTGCCTTAGAAAGGTGACTGCACAGTGACGGGCTTACTGGTCAGCAGAACCCACGAGTGCCGGCCCGTCGGCACGGGGCCTCTGGGAGTGCTCCCCACCCGCTGGAGACCTGCAGAGCTTCAGGGGCTGATGCGGAGGAGCACATCTGAGCCCTGCGGGAGGCTCTGAGGCTGTCCAGGAACCTTGGTCCTGGCCCGAGGGAGAGACTCATGGCCTCTGGGACTTCAGTCAAAGGTCCACGGGCATCAGGCCCCACCCCCAGACGAGCTGTACTCGGACAGGAGCAGCGGTGTGGGGGAGGGGTCGTCCCCACCGGCCTGGAGTCTGGCGCAGTGCTAGGCGCTTTGTCCTTGTTCCAATACCCAATGCACAGAGGGGAAACTGAGTCCCCAAGAGCTGTGAGACTTGCCCAAAGTTATCCCCAGACAAGTCAGTAACAGGCACAGTTCACTGCCTAGTCCCAAGCTCTGCTGCCACGCTGAGACGATGACCCCCACCCGCTCCCACGAAGCCTGGCCTCGTCTACCCTCTCCTCCGCCCGGGGGTCCCAGCCTGCGGGAGCAGAAGTCATTCCACTGTTGGAGCACCCCTGCTAAGTGTCCGTTAGGTACCAGACACCCCCCCTGCACAGATGAGTAAACCGAGGCTCAGAGAGACCAAAGTGACTGGCCCACGGTCACCCCACCCGTCACACCCAGAGCCAGGATGAGGAGCCAGTGTGCCCAGCTGCACACCGGGCCTCCCATCTGTCTACCATGTCACACCATTCCCTCTTCTGCTGTGGACCAACGCAGCAAACCGGCTGGGTTAGAAGTGTGGAGACCAGCAATCCGCGCCAATGACAAGACACACGGGGTCCCCTGGCAGCCAGACGGCCGTGGGGAGACCAGCCCCCCTCTGCCTCCAGCGGTGGAGCGCCGGCAGCTCCAGACGCTTTCGTGCAGGTCCCCATTGACCTGCGGGCCACCACGGCATTGGAGCCGTTCTCCAGCCGTGCCCTGCGCCCCCTCCGAGCCGGAGGCAGAGCTCCCGGGCCCTGGAGGCAGTGCCAGCTCAAGCGCCTGCCATGATGCTGGCTGGGTGGAGATGTACTGGTGCCCTCTGGCTGGAAGGCCTGCCAAAAGAGGGGTTTGGCATGCCATCTTTGCCTGCTCTGTTTGAGGGTGACCGTCTTATTCCAACAAGGAGCCAGCCCGAGGGTGGCCCACTCCAGCCCCAGTGAGTCACTTGCAGGGTGAGGGGCGGTAGGGCGGGAGCTGTCTCTGTGGCTCTTGGCGACCAGCGGAGCCCACGGGCCCACGAGCCTACGCTGAGCGGGAACTTGTGTCAACCGCCGTCTCCTGTAAATTGCAAGGGGAGAACGAGGTGGGACTGTCAGGGGCCTTGGAGAGAAAGCTCAGCCTGTGTGCTCCGGGGAGGTGACCTGGGGGGACCTGGGTGCTGCTCAGGGGCGTTAATGAGCCCTCCATCTGTGCCATCTTCGACAGAGAGCCGAGCTGACACAGCACTTCAGCTGGAACGTACGTGTGTGTGTGTGTGT
>PVIC010000229.1:0-23969 GCA_004025085.1 Thryonomys swinderianus
AAGAGAAGGAGCAAGGGAAGGCAACTCTGGGCCAGAGGTTATCATAAGACTTCTTTGGTCAGGCATCCCAATGCAGCGATCCAAAGTCGCAGATCGTCTTGGGAGCTGGGCAGTACTGTTTGGTATAGTGCAGATCTCCCAACTGCTAGTTGGTGCAGCACCCCGTGCAGATCTCCAGGCCTGAAAAGAGTCTCCTCTAGCAGGGTCTGCTTCCCACATAAGACCACATGTCAGACACCTGCACCCTGCTCTAGACTGTACCCCTCAAATCTCCTGAGATCTGGTAACAAGTAGCAACTCCCTTCTTTTGAGAATCACATGTTCACATGTAACAACCTACATAGTAAACTGTCTTGCTTTTCTGTTGACTGTCCATTGTATGTTTTGTACCTATGCTGGGCTCTGAGAATCTAGTAAGAAACAAAATATGCATAAATTGTTCTCTCATGCAAATTATATTCTAGATTGATCAATAACAATAGAGATACCAAAGATAAACTAGCATCCTTATGAAGCTCCATTTACTGAATATTTGTCAAAAGTATTAACATAGTGATATATTATTTATGCCCATAGGTATTTTATAAATAAAATTTAAATTATGCTAGGGGTTCCACTCAACGGCACCATACCCCAAAGCAATACTTAATCCACTGGCTTGTACAAGGCAGTGAAAACATAAGTGCCCAACGTGCACATTCTCAGCTGAGGTCAAATGGGGCAATGCTCTTTTTGCCTCAGCTGTTTTACTGTAAGCAAGGATCATTTGCTTGCAGTTTATTGGTAGGGTCTTGTGCAATGTCGTGTTTTTGTTGATGACATTTTTTAGTTTAAAATGTCCCTGGAGCATATTAGTGAAATATGGTCAGTAAAATTTCTAAGTACAAAACGGTTGTGCATTACAAAGATAAAAATGTACCTGATAAACTTCATTCATCCAGAAGTTCTACGTTGTTGGTTATGAGTTTAATGCTAATGAATCAACCACGTATATTAAGTGAAATGTTTTTGGAAAGACACGTAAATCAAGATAACATATTGATTTATTGACAAATAAATTATTATCAAAGATACCAAGAAACTAACTTCATATTTTCCCAGGAAATAATGCTAAAGTATTTACTATTTTAGAGATGACAATAACATAACAAGCTTGTATTTCAAAATCCAATTGTAAATACTCTTAGCAACTCATTTAATGACAAATATTGTCAGAATAAAGAAAAAGTTAGTACCACTAAATTTCCAATATGAAAGTAACTTCAAGTATAATGATGCAATCAAGTTATAAAAGATGAAATAAGTTAGAAAACAACACAAATCAAAAAAATGCTGATTTAGGGCCAGAGATTTAGTTCAGTGGTTCCAGTACCTGCCTTGCAAGTGCCAGGTCCCTGGTTCAATCCCAGTAACCACAAACAACAATGCTGGGTACGCTGTGGCAATCAGTACCACATACTACAGTGCCAGGCATGGTGGCTCATGCCTGTAATCCCAGCACTCAGGAGGCAGAGACAGGAGGATTGCTGAGTTTGAGGCTTGCCTGGGCTACATAGTAAGCTCAGGGCCAGCCTGAACTACAAAGTGAGACCCTATCTTAAAAAAAAAATGCTGATTAATAAAGACATTTTTGAGAAATTATTACCAGAGCTAGAGATTGATTTCAAAAAGATGAATCAAAAACATAAAAGTATTCTTAACATTTGTGTTTAAACATTAGCACATCTATATGCATTAATCAAAATTAGTAAGAGTGCAAAAAGAAATATACAAACTCACAATTATAATTGAAGATTTCAAAATTCATAGATCCATAATTGACAAAACCGGTAGAAAAAATCGTCAAGTATACAGAATATTTAAACATGTTTATTCACCATTAACCTAACACCTACAAAATATTCTACTCAAAAACAAAAAAATGTACATAATTTTCAAGTTTTCATGGAACACTTAACTAAGATAATCATATACTAAGACCAAATTTAGTCTCACTAAATTATAATGTATTCATTACAATTTTCTTGACCACAGTAGAAATTAATTAATAATCAGTAAGAAAAGTCTCTGAAAAAAATTCCCTAAACATTTGGAATCTAAACAACACTGCTCTAAACAAGAAATTATGTGTTGCATGTGAATTCTTAATTTTTAAATTTTAATTTTAATTTTAATTTTGATTTATTTTGGGTTTTTTTGAGACAGAGTCTCGCTTTGTAGTTCAGGCTGGCCCTGAGTTCACTATGTAGCCCAGGCAAGTCTCGAACTCAGCAATCCTCCTGTCTCTGCCTCCTGAGTGCTGGGATTACAGGCATGAGCCACCACGCCCAGCACTGTGGTATGTGGTATTGATTGCTGGTGGGCATGAGTCACCACACCCAGCATTGTATGTGGTTACCGGAATCAAACTCAGGACCTTGTGTTTGCGAGGCAGGCGCTGGAACCACTGAGCTAAATCTACAGCTCTGTATGTGAAATTTTTAAAAAACAGAAATTATTTTGAAAATCAATAACACTTTAAATTGAAAATGGGAAGAAGGCAGCATATCAAAATTTGAGAGATATATCTAAATTAGAAAAAAGTATAGCATTAAATTATGTTAGAAGACATGTCACATTTAAGGATATTATAGCTTCCACCTTATTCAACTAGATAACGATGAAATTAAACTCAAAGCCATAGAAAAGTGAAATAGTGCAGATCACAGTGAAAAATAAATGAAAAAGAAAACAGAAAAATGAGTGAGAAAAATCAATACTTGATTCTTTGAGAAAACATTTGATAGCTATCTAGCTAGGTGCATCTGGAAAAATAATAACTCAGGTGGTACCAATAACTAGTATCAGCAAGATAGGACATCACTATCTTACAGATAATAAGATAAGAAAACATGAACATTAAGCTAATCCATTTTAGTCATATGAAATTTTTTTTTTTTTTTTTTTTTTTTTTTTTGCTTTTTTGGAGACAGGGTCTCGCTTTGTAGTTCAGGCTGGCCCTGAGCTCACTATGGTGCCCAGGCAAGCCGCCGCGAACTCAGCAATCCTCTTGTCTCTGCTTCCCGAGTGCTGGGATTACAGGCGTGAGCCACCACGCCCGGCATTGTGGTATGTGGTGTTGATTGCCGGTGGGCGTGAGTCTCCACGCCCAGCATTGTATGTGGTTTCCGGGGATCGAACTCAGGACCTTGCGCTTGCGAGGCAGGCGCCGGAACCACTGAGCTAACCCTCCGGCCTCATATGAAATTTTTTAATTCTTTGAAAGACACAGACTGTCAACCCTCACTCAGAAAACTAACTACCTTAAGTAGAACTGCTACAGTTTTTTGACTGATTTTTCTCCCCAGAGCTCATGTTTCAAAGAAGAGACTCGACTTGTAGCAGAGAAAAGTTAGAAGCTTTGTTAGAGCTTAGTGGAAGGTGGGTTGGTCATTAGGCACGTGTTTTAGAAGACTTAATGCATCCTCTTGAGGCTGAGTTAGCTCTTGTGAATTATTATGGAGGAGGCTCAACCCTTCTCTGCCAGGCCAGTGGATTTGCCATCTGATTTCTCCCTAGTCGTGTGCTCCCTACTGTGATGCCATCTGTCCTAAAGATCTCTTAAAAGGTGAGCATAAGCGAGCACTCTGGATCTGTGAGCTGAAAAAACCTCTTTTCTTTAAAATTACTCAGCTTTGAGTATTTTGTTATAGCAATGAAAAATGGATTCATGAAAGTCTTATTATTAAACAACACAAATTCACAATGAAAAACCTATCCACAGAGAAAATTCTGACTCCAATTGAGAATTTTCCTTTAAGAAAATAATGCCGCCGAGCGTGGTGGCTCACGCCTGTAATCCCAGCACTCAGGAGGCAGAGACAGGCGGATTGCTGAGTTCCAGCCTTGCCTGGGCTACAGAGTAAGCTCAGAGCCAGCCTGAACTACAAAGCGAGACCCTGTCTAAAATAAATAAATAAATAAATAAATAAATAGATAGATAGATAAATAAATAAATAAATAAATAAATAAAATAATGCCAATTCTAAAATAAGAAAAACCTAGAAAACCTAAGAGATAAAGATGAAGCAATATTTAGCAATCTCGCTGGGCGTGGTGGCTCACGCCTGTAATCCCAGCACTTGGGAGGCAGAGACAGGCAGATTGCTGAGTTCCAGGCTTGCCTGGGCTACATAGTGAGTTTAGAGCCAGCCTGAACTACAAAGCGAGACCCTGTCTCAAAAAAAATAAAAATAAAAATAAAAAATAAAAAATATTTAGCAATCTCTCCCATGAGGTCAGCATTACTTTGATACAAAGAAAAGAAAGAAAATGATTAGCAATACAACATAGTGAACTATAGATACCTGTAAAAACATGGATAATCCAAAATAATTGCACTAAGTGAAAGAACACAGGCAAAATAAAAAACTCTGTTGCATGGAGGAAGAGGAATATATTACAAAGGCCGCCAAGAAACTTTCAGGGATGACAGATATATGGTCACCTGCTTGGTTTTGGTGATGGCTCCGTGAAAATATTCATACCTCAAACCTTACGGCATTTTTAAGTATGTGTATTTTAGTCTACATATATTTTACCCTGATAAATCACGTTAGAAAATTTGTGTCATTTAATTTGTATAATAAAAGCATTTGAAACTTATGTAGGGTCCACTACATTGCTTCCTTTGTTCTCTGTGTTTCGGGTAGACTAAGGGACAGCGTATGCCAAGCCTATGAAGTAAGGGAAATTGTAGTCACTGCCTCTGTTTCAGATGATAAAACAGAGACACGGAGCAAAGCTGATATTCGATGCCAGGCCGTCTGGTCCCACTGTTTCTAGTGCCAGTCTGAGATGTTTCCAGCAGATAGAACAAAGGTCTTGACTTAAGTTGCTCATGAGGAGTTTCATATTCTTTTCAGATAGAACGTGATCTGGTAGCGCAGGCAGACAAAGAATAGCCTTTTGTCTGTTTTACGGTTTTCATGTTTTATATTAAATTAGGAAAATATTTCTTCTTACTAATGAAACTAACTACTGCTTCCTTCATAAAGGCCAGACAGTTTCTTAGTGAATAAATCTAATTCTCAGGAACATCAGTAATATTTAAATTATGTTACTGTGCAGATGAAAAGAAGGTTTTTTGGGGGAGTTAGAGTGAAAATTCATTGAAATTTAGGCACAATTCCTTGTTACATATGGTACGGTCAAACATGTTCTTACATATGTGTACTTACATCTCTCTTCTTCATAAAGAAAATGATATGTTACTTTGTAAATTTTAAATCTGTTTTATTATAGAAATTAAACCTAATATTTATCATTGTAAGCCTCTTTAAATATATAGCTCAGCAATATTAGTACATTCATTTATGTTGCTATGCAACCATCACCATAATCTATCTCAAGAAATTTTCTCACCTTGCAAAACTAAAACTTTGGGTCAGAGATTTAGCTCAGTGGTTCTGGCATCTGCCTGGCAAGTACAAGGTCCTGAATTCAATCCCTAGTACCATATATCATATTGCCAGGTGTGGTGACTCACACTTGTAATCCCAGCTCTCAGGTGGCAGAGGCAGGAGGATTGCTGTTAGCTCTAGGCTAACTTGGGCTACACTGTGAGTTTAGAACCAGCCTGAATTAAAAAATGAGACCCTGTGTCAAAAAAACTAAAAAAAACAAAAACAAAAACTATGAGCCCACTAAAAATAAATCCCCAATTCCCCTTGCAACCAACTCCTGCCAACTTCCTCTCTACTTTCTGTCTCTATGATTCTGAACACTTTAGGTATCTCATGTGGTTAGAACTATACAGCATATGACTACCTATTTATGTATTTTTTTGTGCTACTTAGAATTGAACCCAAGCCTTTCACACTGAGCTGCGTCCTTAGCCCTGTTTTTTTTTTTTTTATTTTAAAATGAGTTCTCAAGATGCTAAATCTCCAAAATTGAGCTCAAACTGGCATTCCTCCTAAATCAGCCCTCCAGGATGCTGAGACTTTAGGGGTACACCCCCACGCCCATGAGACTTTAGGGGTACACTCCCACGCCCAGCTGCTGTCTATGGGTTTTTGCAACTGAGTGACTTAGACCAGCGTGTCTCTTCGGGACTCATCCACGTTGTATCCTGTGTCATACTTTCCTCTTTTCCCAGAACGTGTAACACTGAATTGTGTTCAAATATCGCACCTTAGGTGTTCACTTCTGGAAGGGCTCCTGGGTGAGTCCCATTGTGTAGCAGTTGCAAATAATGTTACAGTGAAAATATCTGTGCACTTGTCTCTTTAGTGTCCTTTTTTGTTGTTGTTGTTGATCTTTGGATAGAAATGGAATTGATGAATCACATCATCATTTTATTTTTAAGTGTTTGAGAAACTGCCACACTGTTCCCCACATCATTTTATATTCCCAGTAACAGTGCCTGAGGGTTCCAGTTCCTTCCCATCCTCACCAACATTGCTGCTTTCAGCGGTTTTCAGAGCCACGATGCAAGTGGCTGTGCAGTGGCCTTTCCTTGTGGTCTGAATTACATTGCCTTAATGATTACTGACCTTCACTTTTTTTTGAGTATTTGTTGATCTGGTCATTCATATAAATGTCTTTGGTGAATATCTATCCTTGGCCCATGCCTTAATTGGATTGTTGTTTTGTCAGCTTTTACATGCCCTCTTATTTTATTCTAGATACTTCATTTTCCACCTTTCAATGAGTTCATGTTTCTTCTCCAAGCTTAACTCAGCATTTCTTTTGGTATGTCCTGCACGCTACACAATCAGAATCACCCAGGACATATGTTCAAATACATCACTTTACTTATTAACACAGGTGTACATTTTTGAATAGCATTTATAAGCACTAAAATCTGATAAATGCTTCCTTAAAGGCTGTTTTCCCCAGTATTTCTGACTTCACTGTCTCCCCTCCAAGCATCAGCTGCCGATAGGCTATTAACTGTCTGAGGCATCATTATCCCTCTTGATTTCATATTTCTTGTGTCCAGGTGATTTAGACACTGTTTCAATTACTGACAGTTCAGACCTTTTCTCTGGCTTATGGGGTCCTCCTCTCTCCCTCCGTCCCTCTCTGTCTGCATTCCCTCTGTCCCTTGTTTTTGAAGCATTGTCATTAGAGTCTCCAGTTTGGTTTATCTAAACATAGGAAACTTTATTTACAAGGAGACCATCCTCCCAAACTGTGGTGACCAGAGACAGAGCAATGACGTGACTGAGCTCTCACCAACTCCGGAGTACCTGGGACGAGGTGAGGGATGGACCGTGGAATAGAGAAGAATTGACCCGATGGATGTGGCTCCTTTGAAAGGAACAGAGCTTTCTGGCTAATCAAAGGACACATTAGCTCAAGGTGCCCTTAACAGGAAGGAAACCAGATCAATACCGTTCCCTCTTTCACACCCAGTCTGTTTCTGAGTCCCTCCTGGCTGGGGCCACAGCTGAAATCAATTCAGAAATCTGAGTGCACGGGAGCCCCTCGGTGGGGTCTGCGTGGGTCCGTCTTCCGGAGGGCAGAACTGAGAAGCTTGGAGAATGATCGGGAAGGGCAGTGGAACAAGCAATCCCGGGCACAGCTCATGAAGTGGAGCTTGGTGGTGTTTGTCAATGTTGGCATTTCCCAGCTCCTATTAGAGAAAATTTATTTTCTTTATAATGGAGCACAAGTTACCGCCATGACCTCATTGCCTTTTAGCCTGGCAGTCTCTGCCTGTTTGTAACCAAAGGCAAATTGCTTGTGGTTCAGCATTCACCCCCTGGGTATTTCTCACCTTGTGTTTTTGCTCAGACTTTCCCTTTAGAGGAAATGTTCTCTTTCTCCTTTCTGCTCCTCCCAAGAAGTATTTCAGCTTGATCCTAAATGGAATCTCTTTCTTTTCCTTTTACCACCATTCTCACTTGGCTGGTGATTCTTCCTCACAGTACAAATCTTTCCATCACTGCTTTTAAGGCATCGCTTCGTGTTATGGATTCATGTGTTTTCTTCCCCAGCCAGAGACCCTGAGATCTTTGAATAAAGAAACATCTTTACTTGTTTACAGTCACAAGGCTGGGCCCATTGCCTATTTGTTGAAAGAAAATGAATTAGCAATTTCTCTGTCTCTCCTCTCTTGTACCCTTGCACTAATAGTTAAAAGAATCGCTTTCCAACGTCTAGCAAATGGTGAACATCAAGGCCTCTCAGTGAGGCCACAGCCAGTGTTAATACCAAAGTGCTAAGTAAGGGCCAGTTCTGTTTCCTCTGTAATGGAAATGGATGAAAGGAGTCTTTGCTGTAGATAATTCGATTGATCTTAGTTTTACCACTTTAATATCCACACAGTTCTTGACAGTGATTTTTGTAATTACACAAAGGCGAGCTGATACCAAAAGGCATTTAGAATTTTGTTCTCTCTTCAACCTAGATTCACTGTGCAGGTGAAAAGACTCTTCCTCATCCCTGTATCCTCATTTTCTGTAATGCTTCCCCAAAAGGGGAGTATTTGCTTTTTAAATTAACATCTGATCAGAGTAGATGGAAGACTGGCCAGGGAATTTAGCTCAGTGGTACTGCACCTGCCTTGCAAACACAAGGGCCAGAGTTCGATCCTTGGTACAGCAATCAATCAATAAATAATAAAAAAAGTAAATGCCACCCATATTCTTAGGGCTCTCCAGAGAAAGAGAATCAAGAGCAATTATGAGAGATTTGGGCGAAGCAAAAAGAAAAGAAAGGACAAAAAAGAGAAGGGAAATTTATTGATTCATAAGATTAGAGAGATTGGAAAGTACCAAGGTTGACCAGATTCTCCGCTAAGCTAAGTGTTCAAGAAAAAGAGGATGGTGCCACTGATGTTGGTGCTTTAGCTCAGCACCACGGGCCAGAAGGCCAGGATTGCTCATGATGATTTCCAGTCCAAAAGCCAGGTTGAAACACAGAAAACCTGATGCTGAATTTCATGTCCAAATGTAGGAAAAAAACCAATGTTTCCACCTGCAACCTGTCAGGTGGGAGAAATTATTTCTTTCTCAGAAGAAGATCAATCATTTTCTTCTACTCAGTTCTTTGACTGATGGGATAAATTCCAACCGCATTGTGAAGAAAATGCTCTACTTCGTCTACCATATTAGATATGAATCTCATCCCAAAACTCCCTTGTGGAAAACAGCAGGGCAATGTTTCACCAAACACCTCAGCATCACACGGTCCAGTCAATTTGTTACGTAGTTTACCATCGCATACATCCCCACCCCATCCAATAATAACCATTACACTGTATTCTAGTTGTTTGATAGATTTCCTACTACACTGTAAGCTTGTTAAAGCAGACATTACTTTGATTGATTGACTTAAAGCAACAATATTAAACACAGCTAATGACTTGCATGCGATGCTCAGTAGATACTGACAAATCATTAAATGAGCTGTACCCTTGCTGTGACTTGTAGATGTAAAATATAGATGTATTTTTGCTTAACTCAAAACAGTCAAAGACAGAGGCATTGACATACTCGCTCTTTTACAGATTGAGATCTAAGGTGTAGATTTATTTATTTTCACCAAAAACTTGGTCCCAGTATAAGTGCATTTTCTGCCTCCCCAGACTGTCATCATGAATGCATACACCGATGCAACGCAGTGGAAATGTGCACCTGAGAATCACCCTTGAGTTATTCAGTTCCTAACCTGTTAAGGCAAACTTATCATGTCAGCAAAGCAAGAATTTCGGTGTGTTTATGTTGGTAACCTGATCCCAATCTGTGGAGCCACTAGAGATCCACCAGGGTCCTTCCCCAGGAGAAATGACTGTTCTTTCCGAGTCCCTTCATACCATCAAACTTGCTGGACACTATTTGTCGGCACAAGCCCTTCTCCTCTAATAAGCAGCCATATTCACTGAAGCATGGACTGGATCCGATTTCAGTCTAGAGTATCAGTGCTTTTTACTGAACCCAGTGTGGAGAAGTCACTCAAGGAATTTATCTAGCAGTGAGTGGGAATCCGGTTTCTCTAGAGGAGACTCTCTGGACTTGGGAATGGGAAAACGTTAAAGCAGAATTTTTTTGCCAAAGGTTTTGTGTGGCAAGACTATACGTGTGCCCTTGATTCTTTGTTTCAACAAATGGACCACATATGTAATTTGACAATTTATTAATCAAATGACTGCTTTTGATTTAAAACACTGCAGAACACCGAAAACCTACTGAGGAGAGACCAATGATGGTCACAGTTTAGACAGATAAATAGAGAAAAATACCATGTTTTTTCTTATTATTATTATCAAGAACAGATTTGGGAATACAGTATAACAGCAATGGTACTACTTGGCTAAAGTACTTGACAAAAGTTCCTTAGAACTAGATTCCAGTTACTTCTTAAAGTAACAGTAGCACTGGATGGATTAAATAAATGATAAGAATTCCAGAGTGGTTGGAAAACAAAAAATTTCAAAGAAGCAGGAACGAAGTATGGTTTGTAAAGGTAAAGCACTGTTCACACATTACCCATAGATAATCAACTTCCAGCTTCTGCCAAGGGCCTGTATAGCTCTTTGGACTGATTAATTGTAGAACAGAGGATTGAACCCAGAGCCTTCATAATGAGCTACCTACCGAGGCCTTTTTATTCTGGGAAAGGGAGTCCATAAACTGCTCAGCTGTCTGGTATGTGCTTGAACTTGAGACCCTGCCACATCTACTTTCAAAAGTATCTGCATTACAGATGTTCACCACCATGCCTGGCTAGCTTATGGTATTTATTATATTTATGTGTGACCTTCTTTCACATTGTCTTTGGGAAAACACTCATTGACTTCCTAATTTATAATACTTAGAAATGTAAAGTGCTCTGTAAACTGAGATTACTAAAATGTACACTTTTTAACATAGAAGAATGGGGATTGTAACATAAAACGAGCATACAAGGGCATAGAGAGGAATTGTAAGCATGAATTCTGACCTGGATGCTTACTGAGTAACCTTGATCAATCAGGTTAACCTCGTTAAACTTCAGATCACTCATCTGTTCTGAGAGAAAATTCCAATATCTACACACATACACTTATAAGGGTAAAGTTATCTAATGAATCGAACATCTTACTGGCTGACATGGTGGCAGCCGAACAACTGTCACTTAATGACCAATGGCTGTTAACGTCATTATGTTGCTTAACAACTGGTAACACATTACCTTCTGCTACTTAGGATTTTTATGAAAGCCAATGTTAATTGACACTACTCCATTTCTCTACTCCTTCTAATTATTAGTCTTTTCCCCGTACTTGGCCTATTGAGCATGGTCCATCTTTCCTCGTGTGAGACAAAAATGCTTTTCTAAATCCAAGGAAGTAAAAAAAAAAAAAAATCATTCTACTTTCAACTTTTAGGTCACAAAAATCAACAACAATAGACGTTACTTAGAATGATAAAAATAGCATTCTTGTTCTGTGCAAGAAGAAAGCAGGGAAAAGAATGTTCTTCTAAAAACATAGATTCCAGTGTTGCTACTTAGTGCTACAGAACTTCAGAGGAGAATCTTAAATTTAAAAATAATACAGAAATTATATACTAAGGAAAGTTGTTTGATATCTCAGTGAATGTGAAATCAGATATTTAATTGTATTTATTACCATTTTCTAAAGCAAGAGCATCACAAAAGCAAATTATGCATAAAGTGATTCACATTTAAAAGGGTACAGGTTGGGCCAGAGATTTAGCTCAGTGGTTCCAGAGCCTGCCTCACAGGCGCAAAGTCCTGAGTTCAATCCAGGTAACCACATACAATGCTGGGTGTGGTGACTCACACCCACCAGCCATCAGTACCACATACCACAGTGCCAGGAGTGGTGGCTCACGCCTGTAATCCCAGCACTTGGGAGGCAGAGACAGGAGGATTGCTGAGTTCCAGGCTTGCCTGGGCTACATAGTGATCTCAGAGCCAGCCTGAACTACAAAGCAAGACCCTGTCTCAAAAAAAAAAACAAAAGGGTACAAATTACAGGTGTGTCAAATGTGCAGTCTACAGGTTGGACATGCCTGGTTTTTCCATGATACAAGGGGTGAAGACAAATTGTTGTAGGCTGCATATATCATCCATAGTATAGTTTATGTGTGTAAGTAGCCAAACTTCCTTTCTGTAATATGGGTTTTTATTACAACAGAAGTGTGTCTAACCCATAGGCCACTGGTTAAACCTACATTAATATTTTTGTCTGCCCACTTGTTGGAACTGGATGACCAACGTGGCAGTATTAGGAGGGAGGCCTATGGGAGTGACGAGCCCGTAAGCCCTTAGGAATGAGATCAGTGGTGGCATAAAAATGCCCCAGCAGACTGTCCTGTCACCTTGTGGTCACTCGGTGCAAAGGTGCCATCTAGGAGGGCTACATCCTCACTAGACCCTGAATCTGCTGGGCCCTCCATCTTGGGCCTCTCAGACTTCAGAACTGTCAGAAGGAAGTTACTTCTGAACTACCTGTTTAGTTCATGGTGTTTTGACAGAGTACCTCAGACTAACATGGGTACGTTAGCTTGCATTCTGTTCGGACCTACCGAAACCATCTTGCGACTAAGTGATATCATTTTAGTATGTGATCATTTCCACAGTGCTCCAAAGATCATTTGTGGTTATATAAAACACCAAAATAATTTTCTAGCCCTTTGCTTATGAACAGGATAAAAGCTGGTGACATGAAAGTTCTTATAGTCTTGTAATATTTTTTTAAATGAATAAAAAGCAGAATATGAAAAGCAGAATATATTTACATGCACTGTTACAAGTTGAACTGTGTCTTCCCAAAGTTCATAATTCGGAGACTTTGTGCTCAGTGTGCTTGTCTTTGATGCTAAGGTCCTGCAGGAGGAGGCTAAGGTTAAAAGCATTTAAAGAACATGCTCTCTCCTTCACTGAGCATGTATAGGAAAGGCCATGTGGAAACCCAGCAAGAAGACAGCCAGCTACATGCCAGGCCTACACACACACAGGCCTCACCCGGAAGTAATCCTTCCATCACACGGGTCTCCAGTCTCCACAACTGTACGGAAATACATTTACATTGTTTAAGCCACCCAGGATATGGCATTTTGTTAGTGACACTCTAAGCAGAGCATCTTAGTATAATTTTGGGTAGTGTGTATAGTTAATATCAAAATATATTCTGGTAATATCCACCTTAATGACGTACTGTAAATTAATGCACGTATTTCATTGACACAGTCTAAGAATTTTCACAGTGTTAAAAGATAATAGTATTTCTGGGAACAGTGTAAAAGATTTGATATGCTATGAGTTAACATGCTTTATTAATAGTGCATGGAAATACTTCACTATAATTGTGAATTCATCTTCTAATGAATCAAATGCCCATCACTATAATTGCTGCATAGCACAGTGTGATGCTGATGTTAATACCCCAGGCCAGCACATGACTAAAACACAGTGGTCGGCGTCCTAATCGTACATGACTGTAATTATCATAACTTCAGTTTGACACATTATCCTTTCACAAATTCATTTCATGGTATTTATATTATCTTCTTCACTGCAGATTAAATAATAAATCCTAATGCATTACAAGGACCAATTTGCTTTTGCAAAATTTTCCTTTGTCTTTTTGAAGGTAAACTGGCAGCCTTCCTAGGAGTGTCCAGGAGACAAATGTCAACCATTCCAAGTAGATTTTCCTCATGTTTCTTCATTATGTGGTTTGTCTCCCATCAGAATAAGACTGTTGACCTTTCTCAAGAACAGCACTGTAGTCAGTTCTTTTAATGAGCACAAATGAGATAATCAAATTGCATTTTTATTTAGCTTTGGCGTTATACCAAATCGTAACCTGATTACTAACCAGAAGTTGCTTGCTCAGACTCTGGCTCCAACACCGAAGCCCACTGAGGGCACCGCATTTCTAAACCGTCACAGTCCAGGAACAAGGAGCTAAGGCTCTTTGGAGGGAAGCGCCCCAGAAAAGCCCATTTGTTCTGCATTCTGCTTCTTTGGATTTTGCTTTCCCTGTTGGAGATGCCTCTGGCTCTTCTATGGCCTTGTGTCAAAACGTCCTGAAGGAACATTTGAACTCTAAACTGAGGATTTACATTATTTCAGGTACTTTTACGGCACCCAATGAAAGTATTATAAAACTATAGCATTCTGCCTGCCTCCCAAGTGTCGATGATCTCTGCTGTTTCTTTCAGGGCAGCCCAATATGTCAGGAAGCTGAAGTGACAGAGCGCCTGCTGCCCCTGGGAAGACCCCGTGTTGTCTTCCCAGGTTTCTCACAATTTTCTGATCTATGTAGATTCAGCTCCTCTCTCAACCTTTGATCTTGCTTGTTGATTTCCTAGGCTTATAAAATACACATTAAGGGCTATTCCAAGACCTTCCCTAGGAGCATGGACTAAAGCAGGGGTGTTGATGTGCAGTTTAAACCTGTTTCCAGAGCAAAGATAATAATTGCATAGGTTCAGGCTGGCAAAAAAAAATTTTTTTTTTTTGAGACAGGGTCTTGCTTTGTAGTTCAGGCTGGCCCTGAGCTCACTATGGTGCCCAGGCAAGCCGCCGCGAACTCAGCAATCCTCCTGTCTTTGCCTCCCGAGTGCTGGGATTACAGGCGTGAGCCACCACGCCCAGCATTATATGTGGTAACCGGGGATCAAACTCAGGTCCTTACGCTTGCGAGGCAGGCGCCGGAACCACTGAGCTAACCCTCCGGCCCTGGCAAAAATTTTATAAAAGAACAATAAGGGGTTCTTAAACATGGTCCTTTGTGGTTGTTTATAGAAAACTCCTGAGTTGTAACTTTGAATTATGAAAATAGTGGTAAAATCTTCAGCCTGACCTATTTGTGTCTTCATATATCCAACTTTGCTGGATTCCCACTTGACTCTGAGAGGAAACCTACAACCAGAAGCCAGGCAGATCTTTCCTGTGTTATTCAAAATTCAGACTTTTTCAAGGGTAGAAGAGTTCATATGAAGTTTAAATTGCTGGACCTCCACCACCCCTAAAGAAAGTAAGAAAAAA
Organism: Thryonomys swinderianus; assembly: GCA_004025085.1. Taxonomy (NCBI): domain Eukaryota; kingdom Metazoa; phylum Chordata; class Mammalia; order Rodentia; family Thryonomyidae; genus Thryonomys; species Thryonomys swinderianus. Next base: position 14,995 of record PVIC010000229.1, read on the forward strand.
ATAAAAGAGATTAAAATAATTTGGCATCTATAATAATAGAACAACTCTCTAAACCACTCTTTCAATTCTTACAGAAAAGATCAAGTCTCAATTGTTTTTTAGTCCCTCCCATTTCTGTCTTTATTATTTGCAAGAAGAAATTTTACTCTTTCTCCTCATTTTGAGAGTGTGGGGAGAATAGCACACTAGAAATCCATGGATGGGATTTGCCATCTTCAGCAGTAGAATGGTATTTTTTAAAGTTTTAAAAACCATGATTATGATAGAAGGAGACTGAACTACTTTGCTAAATGTGCCTTTAGTGATTTTTCTGTTATTCTCTCCAACTCACTATATCATATTCAGATGCAGACAGCATTAAATTGTCAACTATACTGTGTATTAGCTGTGAATGACTGAACAGTGTTCAAAGTTACATATATAATTTTACTTAAAATTTCCAAGTAAGGGCTGGAGGGTTAGCTCAGTGGTTCCAGTGCCTGCCTTGCAAGCACAAGGTCATGAGTTCGATCCTGGTAACCACATACAATGCTGGGCGTGGTGATTCACACCCACCAGCAATCAACCAGCAATCAGCACCACATTCCACAGTGCCCGGCATGGTGGCTTATGCCTGTCATCCCAGCACTCGGGAGGCAGAAGCAAGAGGATTGCTGAGTTCGAGGCTTGCCTGGGCTACACAGTGAGCTCAGAGCCAGCCTGAACTACAAAGCGAGACCCTGTCTCATAAAACCAAAAAAAGAAACAACAACAACAACAACAAAAATTCCAAGTAAAATAAATAATGTCAACAATTTTCTTTTATTTTTAAATGCAAGACATAGGGGTTTCTTTGAACCTTTATTGGTATATTGTATATATACATCATGATCACACTCACTATTGAGAATTTGTACCAGTATATGACACCATTTAATTCTTAATTTTTCCAGTTCACCTATGCACCCCACAATCCCTCGCCCCCTATATAAATAAGTTTTGTTTCCCCTTTTTTTAAATTACCATCACATTTTTTTCTTCCATCATTACACTACAGGCAAGGTCAAATAATGTATTCACAATTATTACATGGTATTACAATTAATATTTTGTAGCATGTTATACTATCCTATTTGTATAAAATTCAAAATAAAAGTAGTAGATAATGCTCAAAGTAAGTGTTAGAATACATTTTTTAGCCATGTTTAAAAAATATAAAATTTTGTTCAAAGCCTTAGCTACTAATCATATCTGTCTTCTAAATACCTGGCTACATGCTACGTGTACTTCATATTCTTTTAGTAACAGCTCTTCAAATTACTGGTTTTTATATTGATGAAATCCTAAAATAATCATATTTCATAAAATAACTTACATTCATTTACATTTAATGCCATTGTTATTTTTAGAAATGTTTTTTCATTTTATTAAAACATTATTTGACAATGATAAATTCATATTCATGTCATTTATAATCAAATGTATATAATTTGACAATATACTCATAAGTGAAGTAAATAGGACACAGATGTGTAAATACCATATTGTTTCTCTAGAATGAGAAAACTGAAGATATACTTAAGTCCCAAAATACATGATAGGTATTATGAAATAGGAAGAAATTGTTCAAAAGGAAAAGAGAAAAACAGGAGTAAGGGTCAGTAAAGAAGGGAAAGAAAAACTTGATGGTTAAAAAAAGGAAACAAAGCTTATGTGTGTAGGTGGTGGAGACTTGTAGGGTGGGCAGGGGAATGGGAAAAATGACAATCAAGATGTGTCATGTACAGGCACAGACTCTCAATGTTGAATGTGATCATAAAGTATATATAAAATGTAACAATAAAATCAATTTTTAAAAGATAGTATTGAGAATATAAAAAAGCTTTCTGATAGTAGAAATCATATATTACAAAATCATATATTACAAGTATATATATTGCAAACCTTATATAAAAGTACAAGTGTTTTTCAGTTTGTGATAAGGTTATATCTTAGCAAATTCATCATAAGCTGACAATATATTAAATCAAAAATGCGCTTAATACACTGGGCACAAAGAATGTCACTCTGTAACAGCACAGTTTCACCGGAGGTCCAGGTGCTTCCTTTCCAGAATGCCTGGGCGGCTGGAGCTGTGGCTCACTGTGCTGCACGTTGTCACCAGATACTAACCTGCCACACGCATCACTGCCCTTGGACGAGACCTTCACTCACAACTTAAAGTAAGGGTTCAGGGCTGCCAGTATAAGTGTAGAGCACTTGCCTAGCGCATGTGAGGTCTTGGGTTTGATTCTGTTTAAATAATTTCTACTAAATGTCTGCAGTTTTTCCACACTATAAATCGGAATAGTCAAACCATCTTAAATCAGGATGATGTACATATTACAAATATAATAGGTATATTATATATACACATACAGATATATACATGTATACATATTTTATATGTCTTGCATTATGGATGTTGTTTGGGGAGACAGTGAACTCATGTCCTGTTGTTTTAAATATAGTTATGTAGCCTTCTGTAGTAAACACTAAGCATCACTGATTAATGGTGTGAGAGCAAAAAAGTTAATCATTTAGTATGCAACTAATTAAAAGCAGAAAAATTATCTTCAAGTGCCAAAAATTATCTTCAGGTGTTTGAAAGTTTACCATTGCTTATGTCCACTCTTTATTCTGTACCTTCTTTCTCCATCAATATATTCCAAATACTATTTGTTGCAGTATTACAGAAAGAGAAAAGACTAAGAGTATACTTGTTATTTATGAACCATCTCATCTCTTAACAATTTTTAACAATTGATTCTATTTTCCTGCCCACCAGAGAAAAAACTAATATGTAAAAAATTTTGCACAATTTACATCTTTACTGAGAATACTATAAAAGTAACTTTAGTAAAGGACAACAGTACTAAATACTTGAAAGTAAATTCTACAAAATACAAAAAGAACAATAATGGTGGGCTGGAGATTTAGCTCAGTGGTTCTGGCACCTGCCTGTCAAGTGCAAGGTCCTGAGTTCTTTCCCTGGTAACCACATACAATGCTGGGTGTGGTGACTCATACCCACCAGCAATCAGTACCACATACCACAGTGCTGGGTGTGGTGGCTCATGCCTGTAATCCCAGCATTCGGGAGGCAGAGGCAGGAGGATTGCTGAGTTCAAAGCTTGCCTGGGCTACACAGTGAGCTCAGAGCCAGCCTGAACTACAAAGTGAGACCCTGTCTCAAAAAAAAAAAAAAAAAGGACAATAATGGAATAATGGTGATTAATGGATCCTTTTCAATATCTAGTTTTATGTAAAGATGAAAGTCAGTTTTCTTTATGCAGCAGACCCAGATTTGTCTAAACTCTCACCTTAATTAATGGGTTTCCTTAAAAGAAGCCAGAAAAGAAAAGATTGAATGGTAATTAAATGCTAATTTTGCATGGTTAAATTGCAAATTACATGCAAATTGGAAAACATCATTAGTAAAAGATTTTTCTCTGGGAAATTCCTAGTGCTGTTACCTGCACTTTGTGTCACATTCAGGGATTTTAGGCTGTCATTTCAGGGCCTAGGTACACTATTGTCCTTGTCGGTGTTAAAACATATCTTAGCTGATAAAAGCTTGCATTAAAACAGCAGTACTGGAAAGGAGGAGAGAAACGGATATAAAGATGTGTTGAGGCAAAGAATTAATTACCTTTCTAAACAAAATCAAAACCTTTTCTAAAAAGATATCAACTAAATGGAAAAAAAATCCTAAAACCAGTAGTTATTACTAAAGTAAAGCAAGCTGAATTTTGTGTCTAAGAAGCTTTACCCAAGATCTCTACAACTAACCCGTTTATGTAGCCAATTTAATCATCTCATAACTGTTAGGAAAGTCTTCATTCTACTGCCTGCTCACTACCTGTTTCCTGGGAGATGATCAGGTGTCAAGTGCTGTTCCTGAGCAATAACGAGGTGCTGGTTGTTCCCCATGTGTCCTATCGAGTTCACATTCTATCTTTGTCCCTCTCTTCTGGACGCCAACATGAGGGTCTCCGTGCACGGTACGACCTGTACTCTCTGGCCTTACATTGGTCAGTGGCTCAGCAGCAGACGACTGAGGAATGAGGGAGAAGTAAATCAGTAGATACCTTTTCCCAAGCCGCTGGGCTCTCTGCTTTGGCCGCGGCTGTATCCAAATGCAGTTACAGATCTCGCTGCAGTAGCGTCTCTCCCACCCGCGGGCGAAACTTCAGTACCAAGGACAGTTACACTCTGTCCTTTCAAATGAGAAATGATAACAAATCCTGGTGTTGAAGATCTTGATGCTTCTCCGTCTCTATCAGTGCCTTTATACTTCTCCCACGTCTCTTTGAATAGTCTCTTTATTAAATTGTCTCAGTTGTCACTTCTATGTGACATGCGGAGACCTGACAGGTAATACTATTCATAGTCTTGAAACATTAAGTCACTAACTGTGCCTTGGGGTAAGTAAAATAATGGGTTCAGGTTTTTTAAAATTCAATTTTTTGGGTCCTTATTTTTTAGCTGAATCCATTCTGTGTCTCTTAAATACCGTTCCTGGGCTTTTTGTACAAGTATGAACACCCCCCACACACACCGTGGTCCTTGCTATATGGTCTACACTGGCATTTCATCCATCATATTATAATTAATCATTTCTGTGACTCTTTCTCAAAAGTTCTCCTGCCTTATTTAACATTATATTCCATAACTTTGAAGGGTGCCCATGAAACTGGTGCTCAATAAATCTTACTGAATGAGTTAATTACATGGTATGAGTCTCTTAAAAGTGAGATAACTTTGAGGCTTTAAAAATGGATTATAGGGCCAGAGGGTTAGCTCAGTGGTTCCGGCGCCTGCCCCGCAAGCGCAAGGTCCTGGGTTTGATCCCTGGTAACCACATGCAATGCTGGGCATGGAGATTCACGCCCACCAGCCATCAATACCACATACCACAGTGCTGGGCATGGTGGCTCACGCCTGTCATCCCAGCACTCGGGAGGCAGAGACAGGAGGATTGCTGAGTTCGAGGCTTGCCTGGACTACACAGTGAGCTCAGAGCCAGCCTGAACTACAAAGCAAGACCCTGTCTCAAAAAAAAAAAAGGATTATAATAAGCACGTCATTTTTGGTAGTAAAGCATAGGGGTTGTGAGCTTCATCTCTTTCTGCAGAGCATCTAGTGTGGGTCCCTCCAATTGGCTCTATCTTTTGCTAGAAGAAGTAAACTTGAAGCTACTTATCACAGTACCATATGCAGACAGAACACACCTCTCTAAGATTATGTTGGTAGAAATAGCACTTATTCAATAGAACTAATTTAATCTTGGGTATTTACTTTTTAAAGGAGTTAAAATAGGTGGATTTCCTATAACTATGTCTAGTATATAAGAAGATATAGTACATGAATTGTTCTATTGTGTTTACTATTATTGGCCCTTATAAATGTCATTAAGGAAGAAAGATAAAATATCATATCATGGTACAGAAAAGAGGATTTTTCACCAATTTCAATCTGGACATAAAGAGATCATATTTATGATACTACCTTCATTAAGAGTTTTTAAAATAAATATCGCTGAAACTATGGAATTGTTGGTAGAAAACTTAGGCTATTGTTAGGCTTGCACAACTCAGCAAAAGCCTTGTCCTTTGCTTTGGCAGAGATCACAAGTCACGAGACACCAGTCTTAAAATGACTTCTGTAGACATTCACCCTCAGGTAGCATTGCGCTGCTTATTGGAGAGATGTTTGTAGGGTAGACATATTTCTTTTCTCTGAGAATTTGGAAGGCATCTCATTTTGATTTCCTATATATAGATGATGGTTACTAATCTACCAAGGATTTTTGAAGAAAGTATAATACAAACATGGGCAATGATTCTGAATGTCAAATCTCTCAGCACTTTATTCTGGGAACTATTCCTCATAGCGGAAATTTTTACTTTTCTAGTTATGTGACCTTGAGCTTATTCCTTAACTTTCTGTGACTTAGTTCTTTTAACTGTAAGATGAGAGTCATCATAGTGCCTTACTTACAGAGTTGTAATATAGATGAAGTAACATACCCACAAACATCTCTTAGAAAAGTTCCTGGTGAACTAGACATGATGGCACATGTCTGTAATCCTAGCATTACTATGGAAGCTGAGGCAGGCTGAGTTTGGGGCCAGCCTGAGTGATATAGTTCAGGTCAAGCCTGGATCACTTCATGAGGTGACTCTATCTCAAACAAAAGGGATCATGACACAAATTAAATGCTCAAGCACTTAAATATCATTGAACTTTATTTAGTATAAAAATACTCTGAATAGTTCTATAATAATTGTTGAATTGAAAATTAGGGGCAACATATCAGTGAAAAATATTAGTCCTTTTAGGTTGTTTTGTAGATACAATACTTTTTAGGCAAGAGTAAACTATTTTCTTCTCTTTCAGAATGATTTTAAATGTAACTTAATTCTACCCAATAGAAATAAATAATCTCTAACAATTTCTGGGGGAATCATGTTGTCTCCAGGTATCAAAATTATAAAAATAAAATAGTAAAGTAATTGATCATTTCAAGTTATTTCACTTCCAATTATTTGATTAAACAAATTTTGATTAAATGAAGTTTATATTTATAATTTAAATAACTGATATGAAATGTTTGTAATTTTACCCATTTACACATGAGGGATCCAAGATAGAGAAACTGACCTGCTCAAGATGATATGACTAATAAATTGAAGAGGAAACAATATAGAATGAGTTAGCTATCAAAAGTGAGGTTGGCTAAAGAAGAAAATGCTTTTTTATTTATGTCATGACCTTGAAATATATTAAAATCATTTTCCTATCTATAGTCTTTTTAATATGTGTATGCGTGGAACAAGATGTGATGGTCTTAACTTAGTAGAGATAGAAATGACATAAACTGATATTAAATGTCCCTTGGTTGCCAGGCGGAAAGCTGATATGTGCTAATTTAACTGGAAAGTTCAGCTCTGTTCAGCTGCTAAATTGTAGAATAAGGGACTAAAAATAAACTTCAGCTCTCACTTCTTTTAGTTCAGTGTTTCCACAGCTGGCTTTTTTAGACAGGTGAGTATTGACTGATAGACATACCTGTAGACATTTTCAATTTGTGTAGCCAAATTTCAAAAAAAGAAAAAAAAACTTAGTTTAAGATGATAATTAACTATTAGAACAATCACATCCTAGATTATCCAGATGACCTTACATGCGGGTCATCTCAGCACTTGAGACTGTATTTTCTTTATGAGCACCATGATAACCACATAGTCAGCAGTCATCGCTGTGGAACAATTAGAGAAGAGCAACTGTGTACTGGATCTTTGAGTGGCTCCATACAAACAAGACAGTGTCAGGTTTCATGGGAAAAGCAACACAACTCAATGGAGAAAACGACGGAAGATTAAAGTCTATACAAGACATTGTAGCGCAGGCTTCCTGAACTGGAAACAAATGCAGCGGTAGCCAAGACCTCATTTCTTTTGGCCATTCTGCTCCAGTTCGAGCATTGCAGCTCCATCCTTTTCAGAGAGCAGTGCAGCATGACACACAACCACACCCATCAGTCAGTACTTTAAAGGATCTAGTTCTTTAAATAGACTTGCAAATCGGCCATGGTGAGGCATGCCTGTAATCCCACACATGGGAGGCGAAGGCAGAAGGATCTCCAGGGTAGATGGTGAGTTCGGGGAGAACCTGAGCTACACAAGATCCTGTCTCATAAAATCCAAATGAGAAAAATACTTCCTGCCAGCTGAGGGTGTGACTCACTTGTAGAGTCCTTGCCTGGCATGTACAAGACCCTGGATTCAATCCCACCACCACAGAAATTAAATACATCTCACCATTTCCAGAACAAGATTCCAAGAAAATTAGTCACTACTGATTTTATGATAATAATGAAGATTACCACAGATTGATAACATACTACTGTTTTTATTTGCCTTTGAGGCTGTCAGAAGAGTATACACTCATTTCCTGAAGTGGACTTACTTTGGATTTAAAGAATCCTTATGCTGATTCCTTTTCTCCAATAAGTTTCTCTTTCTAGAACCTCTTAGCCATTGTTTATATCGCCTTCATTATCACTAAAGTTGTTGTCTCACCTCATATACTCTATTGGGTTTCATAGAATCTGTGTTCACACTTAATCTGTCACTTAAGTGCCTTAGAGGCTGGACCTACGTAATGTAATACTCTTCCCTGAAACACCTTGACCACTTTGCTGTTCTGCTCTGAAACTGTCTGATTCAATTTCCTTGTCTCTGAGACCTAATACCTGACACCTGCAACTTAAGGAGAGAAAGGATGATTTAAGCTCATAGTTGAGAGATATGTCAGCCTGTGCTCAGGTGGCTTCAAGGCAGAAATAGTGTTATGGAAGTGTCCAGAGAAAACCCACTGCTATCATGGCAGCCCAGAAGCAGAGACAAAAGGAGGTGGCAAGGAAGGAAGAGATACCCTTCCAGGTCATCCTGCAGTGACCCACCTCCTAAGAGCTCTGAGCTCATGTGTGTATTAATTCACTAACTACCACAGTGTCCCTGTGATCCAATCACCTTTCAGAAGCCCCACTCTGGAAGCAAGAGGCCTTTGTGGGACACCTCAGGCCTAAATCATTAAAACAACCATTCCACTCTTTCTCCCTGGACTAATTAACATGAATAATACATATTGATTGAATATTCTAGAAATTTAAATTATAGTTATCATTTCAGAGGCAGTACACCACGGTTAAGTGGTTGTACCATATATAACATCAGTTTTACAATTATTCCAGCTCCCCGAGCCTTAGTTTACTCATTTACAAAATGGACAATAAAGGTCTTTTAGGTACTCGAACAGTTACATGTATTCAAATCTTTTTAGCCACCTTCTTAAACTATACAAATAACCATAAAACGAACAATCTGCACAATTTGCATTACTTCAGCCTGACAAATTTTATTTTTTATTTTTATTTTTATTTTTTTTTT